>SEYY01010622.1:0-20098 GCA_009176605.1 Armadillidium nasatum
TATATATAATATATATAATATATATATATATATATATATTATATATATATATATATATATATATATATATATATATATATATATATATATATATATATATATATATATATATATATATATATATATATATATATATATATATATATATATATATATATATATATATATATATATATATATATATATCAACAGACTAAGAAAGAGAAGGCACATAAGTGTTTGAAACCAAAGTTAAGGAACTACCAACAAAACAGGGTCAAAAGATTCGTAATCAACCAGGAAAATCTGAACTACCAATCCTCTGTCTGGCGTAATGAACCAACATCAGAATCGGCTAATTATTAGGTGATTTTATGTTCAATGTATATTTTTTTTTATAATCTGATGAAGCATGTTAACTGTAATTTAGTATAAAACCTCAAGAGGGGTTAAATGACTTAAAGTAACTCACTTGCAGTTCCTCTCTGCATTGCTTAAGCACCACTAAATCATTATTATTATTTTTTATGCATATTCTAAAATATCACTTAACAATGATTGTCAGATTTGTTATGAAAAGAAAATTCTAAAATTATATTAGTACTCTATTTCAGTTTTATAATTTAGAAAGCTTTATTTCTTTACTGAGTAACAGATGTAGAAACCTGATCCTTTATTTTAATGATTTTTAATAATAGAAACTCAAACTGGCTTCTGATACCCATGTATATGCTCAAAATCTCGAATCAAAAATTAAATTGGGAAGGGTTAAAGGTTAGGTAGAGGAGGATGTAAATGTTACATTTTGAGTGTATGTAAATGTGAAATAATTTCAATTTGATTTTTTTAAATTACAGGTAAAATTGCAATTCGTCATCGGACTCTTTAATCTACAGAAGAGAGAGAGAGTTTCCATTTTGGTAGTAAGTTCAGAACGAAGCATGTCGAGTGGTAGAATCAGAAAATGAAAGTCGTCTCAAATACTTAGTATTTCCGTCGCTAACAGTTTTCCCTTGAGAGTTGGTAGATTTTAATTAGTTTCTGTAAGTGACAGGTATTTTAATTTTCCTATTAAGGTGTTTAACTGCATATTTTTATGAACCGAAAATCGTGCCAACTTCAATTCGAATCAAATATTTTATAAATTACCCAAATATTGTGAAATTTACTGACTACTAAAATTATTTTTATTTAAATATTATTTGAATATTCATGAGATATATTTATTCTTTAAAGTATTGAGTTTATATTTCACTTGCTTCATTTAGCTTTCATCTTTTCCCATTTATTCATACATTAATATGTGAAATCAACAGGATTAATGATAGTTTTTATCGGAAGTCAGAGAAAATTGGGAATATAAATAATGTAAATTTTTACATTCATAACTTTTAATTAAACTACATTATAATTAAATAATTAATTAAATAAATAATTAAAATTATTACAAATGTGGTATCAACTTCAGTACAATAAAAAATATCCAAATATATTTGATTGTCTTTCCTTTGTTAGATTTTAATTTTTTTTTTTTTCAGTTACACTTTCAAAATCTTAAAAATAGTTTCTTTAAATGAAGCCGAATTTAAATTTTATTGCTGAAATAAAAATAATTTGAAAAGATTTTTAAGTGTTTTTGTCATGAAAATCAGACTATGTATTATTATTAAGTAATAATTAACTATTAAACGTAAGTGTGTTATTCTCCTCCTAGAGTTTATATTTTTTTTTTGTTATGATAGTCTTCGTTTAAACTAGTATTAAGTTAACTGCTTCAGCAGAACTGTAATTGTAATCAATATGCTATAAGCAGGGCTTGGATTGCAAATAACAAATCTGATAAAATTTGAAGTTGTAAATTTTTTTTTTTTTTTTTTTTTGACATGATCTGGTAAGTTTTAGACAAAAATGGTTAGAGTGTGAAGGTGTCGTAAAATAAATAAAATACCGACTTGAAAAGTTGAGAAACACTAAGTTATGACCTTTTAAAACGCTAGACTGATGCATTATTAATCTAGTTTATATCGCTGGGCTAATAAGAAAGTCTACATTCATCGGTGAAATTTTAGGTTCATTTTAATAGAAAATGTTTTAATTATTACACAAATGTATCAGTCTTGTTCTTCTGTAAGGAATGTAATGGGATTGTCGATTCGACAATATATATATATATATATATATATATATATATATATATATATATATATATATATATATATATATATTATATATATATATATATATATATATATATATATATATATATACCCTCTAGGGCGAAAAGTGAACCCTAACATGCGCCGTTACACAACGTTTGAAGGTGTGCAAGTTAAGTTGAGAAAACAAAGTAATTTGTTCCTCGTATTACCAGTTGAGTACATATAAAATTGAGCTCAGTCGTTAAGTCTGGGAATCGAGAAAATATAATAGTGGGTGGAAAGACGTGTGGTACGAGATCTCAGTGGAGAAAGTGTGTGACTGGAGAGTTTAAGAAGTGAAATTTATGTTGTAATTGCGATAGTATAGAGATAGTGACGCAACAGTTTGACCGGCAGAGAGTGGTAAAACTTAGAGTGAAACAGTTGATTAGATGAATACCAGATTACTCATTAATTTAATGAGAGTGTGAGTTCTACCACCTCGGAGTGTGAGACATTCTAAAAAGAATTCTTATAAAGAATGAGCAATTTCTAAAGAGTTAGAGAACACCCAACATTTTAGAAATTTGTTTAGAAAGAGAAGTGTAATGTGAACTTTCCAAGAAAGATATCGAGAAAAGATTCCAAGAATATTAGGATATATGAAGGTTTGAGTTGTAGTTTTGTGAAGATGTCGTCGAGTAGAAAGATAGAGGAAGTAAGTTTTTGTGGGTATTGAATAGAACAAGGTTTTCCTTATTCTAATTAGGAAATAAAAAGTATTAAGTCAAATATTAGTGACCCTTCGGTCACCCTTGTAGCATTAATTAATAGGACGTGTTTATCTTTCAAAATAGAAAGATTAATAAAGGGGTGGAGTCATAGGCGTAGTAGTGGATAGGTGATGAGGTCACTAATAAAAACTAGGAAAAAATTGGTTCACCGAAATGTTAAAAAACAGAGTACCAAAGAGTCAGAGAGAAAAAATATCGTCCCTTTCTAAAGCATTTTGACAATCTGAGATAAGATTAAAAGAATTAAAATGTGTTCAGATCTTCCTGTTGAAGATAAATATGAAAATTTTCGAAAGAACAGAAGATAAATAAATAAAACGACAGTTAGAAGGTTAGAAAGGGTACCCATTTTTCTCAACAGGCTGAATGAATGAGCGTTTCCATCAGAAAAAAGAAGGTTGTAATAGAAAGACAAAGACGAAATGCTTTATCAAGTTTATATATATATATATATATATATATATATATATATATATATATATATATATATATATATATATATATATATATATATATATATAATATATATATATATATATATATATATATATATTATATATATATTAATTCTGTATGTAGCGTGAATTTTATATATAATTATATATATTATATATTATATATATATATATATATATATTATATATATATATATATATATATATATATATATATATATATATATATATATATATATATTATATATATAATATATATATATTATATATTATATTGTATGTTTTTATATTTTATTTGTGTATTTTAATTTATTTTGTCGAGTTACTCAATTATAATTTTATGTTCATATTTATTTAATTAAAAAATGACGCCCTAAAAGGCATAAAATTAGCGTTGCTTTTTTATATAAATTTCAGAATATTTTAAAGTTTTATAGTCTATTTTACCATTTAGAAAAGTAAATAAAACTACTGTGAATACGTTAAAAATAAAATCAATGCAAATTTCTTTATAAATACGGAAATAAACATTAACAAAAATTCAATTCCCTATGTTTTGTATGTTAAAATTTCGGTTTAAGTGCCCTTCAATTTTTCTTGCGAATCTGGCAATTATTCTAGCAACTTTTACTTCAATTTTGCTCGTTGAAAATTACATAGCTTCAATGGGAATGCGCCGTCTATGTAGTAAAAGTCTATGGTTTGCCAGTTCTCGTAATTACGAAGGGAATCTTCGTTAAATTGTTAGGATTTATGTCGCATTGTTTATGTTTTACACATTGAGGACTTTTAATGCAAAACCAATAATTCTTATTTATTTATTTATTTTTACAATGTGGTTGTCTGTCCTATTTGTCCTCTGAAGTTTGTCCTTAAAAAAAATCTTTTTCTAACTTGACAGACGGTTTTGTTTAGTGTCAGGTATTGTTCAAGCAAAAAATTTTTTACTTTTGGCGTTATTTTGCCAGTGTACCATGCAGTCACTTATAAAACTTGGAGAGATTTAACAACGATGATATGATTGCATAAGTTTTTTATATAAAAATTTTTCCTCAAATGCCTAAACCATAGTTTGACAAAATTTGCGGCAACTTAAAAATATCATCAATTGGATAATGAGCATTTTAACTCTTTCTAATAACCATTCAGTTTGTAATAAAGCGTAATATTTTTGGCAGCTAGGCATACCATGGGAGACAGGTAAAAGGCCTAAAGGTACCTTTTCCTTCAAATTGCAGTGGCAGAATCATTGTACTATTTTATATAGTCTTAAGAATATAGGAAATTAAGGACAGTTAGAAGCCACAAGGGCGTATCAAGATTCAACACTGTCACAATAAAAATAAAAAAAAGGTTAATATGTAGTTTATATCTTACCTGGCATTTAGTTGTATTCAAAATATAAACTGGAAATGTAATGTATATTGAAGAATAACAATTTAAATGTGGTGAAAAATCAAATTCAATAAATTTAAAATGGTTAAAGTACCAAAAAAATCTGTTATAAAATGATATAATTAAGCTGACTAAACTGAAAATGCCTATGCCTTATAGCGATATAAGCAGAGAATAAAATCACCAAAAATATTAAAATTTTAATAATAGTATGAATACCTTAAATCAACTGTTTATAGTTTTGTATTTTCTCAACTTTATTCGTAAACAGAAACAACGTTGCTGTATATTTAAAATAATTAAAAAGTATATTTAGCACCTTATTTTTATTTTATTTTTTCATTTAATGGTTATTTTCACTAGCAAATAATTAAAATGTGAAAATATTGCGTATAGAAGAGTAATATTTTACAAACTTTTTTTTTTTTTAATATCTGATAATAGTTTTAGTGATTTAGGAACTTAATATTTTTTTATTTTATATATATATACCGTATATATATATATATATATATATATATATATATATATAATATATATATATATATATATATATATATATATATATATATATATATATATATATAAATCTCCTCTCGTGGGTAAAGGCCAGAGACCTACCAATTTCTACTAGAGTTGGGGAAATACCTGAAGCCTGGTTATATATATATATATATATATATATATATATATATATATATATATATATATATATATATATATATATATATATATATATATATATATATATATATATATAATATATATATAATATATATATATATATATATATATATATATATATATATATATATATATATATATATATATATATATATATATATATATATATATATATATATAGGCTTAGGTGTAGATTGTTTCTGACTTTCGATATTTTTTATATCAATATTTTTTATATCAATATTTTATTTTAATCGATACTTTTATACCTGTAATTTCTTTACAACAAATTTCAGTTTACCTTTGACTGTCATTGTATCCGTTGTTGTTGTTCTTTAAATATGAATCTTCAAGATATAAGTGTAATTTGTTCTAGTGATTGGTCTTTTCTTGCATTATATATATATATATATTTTTATTTGCAATGTGATAATATGGTCCTAGGCTAGTATGTCGTGCCAACGTTCTTGTGTAGGTTAGGCCTCTTTTACGGCAACTTCGGTAGTTCAGGTTATGATAAGTTGAATTAGGTTCTGCTACAAAAATAAGTAATAATAATTGTGTGTATGTCTGGTGTAATAGCCTCTAATTCTCGCCAACGTTCTTGTTTAGGTTAGGCCTCTTTGATATTTTTGATTATCAATATTTTCTGACAATCGAAAGTCAGAAACAATCTACACCTTTACCATATATATATATATATATATAATATTATATATATATATATATATATATATATATATATATATATATATATATATATATATATATATATATATATATATAATATATATAATATATATATATATATATATATATATATATATATATATATATATATATATATATATATATATATATATATATATATATATATAATATATATAATATATATATATATATATATTATATATATATTAATTTTAATTTTTTATTTATAATTTATTATTATTTATTTATAATGTAATATTTTTTTTTATTTCATATCTGAAATTCTTGTGGTATATTAGGCATTCTTTAATATATTTCTATTTATTTTGTTTTTGTAATTTTTATAGAGTAAAACTAATCTGCATACTTTCAGCAATAAAAGTATAAGGAAAACCCCACTCAATGCCATTATTTAATCCTGATCATTGCCTGTGCTAAGCGAATTGAATAATGAATAGGAAATATTACAATTGGTTCAGTAAATTTAAAGAGCAGGAAAAAAAAAATAAAGTTTTTTTAATCCATTTATTTAAATTAATATGTATTTTCTTTAAACCTATTTTAAAAAAAAAAAAAAGAATTTAATACGGTTGTTTCATGTTTATGCTCTTCTTATAGTCACAGTATCTACAGTAAGTACTTATTGCTTTGTTGATATTCCAACATTCGATCAGGCCCCATTAAAAGTCAAGATCAGCATTGAGTAAGATTTCTTTTGCACTTTCAATGTGATGGAAGACTTGATCGTTTTTTTTAGTTGTCAGTTCTTTAATTGGTTCATCTGCTTGCTCATTTTTGTTATCTTCAGCTTCATATGTATGCTGTTCATCCAGTTGAAGATCATCCTCACATAACTTCTGCATGTGAACCAAGTAATTCAAGTACATTTTGGCCAATGTTTCATCAAAGCCAAGATCTTTCACTAGCAAAGTTATTTCATCAATAATGATGTCAGTTTGTTTCTCAAAGCATATAAAGTCATTCACACAGTAGGTAGGACATACTTCTGAACAGATCGCATGTTAGATTCAGTGATTTCTTCCCATGACGTCTGAATATTTTTGATTGCTTTTGGTATGTCATATTTTAATAATTTGCAGACTAGTTGCCATTTTTTAAATGATGTTTATTTTGAAACATCTCGTATTAAGCAGGTAATTGTAACATTTATTTGAATTCCGCTAATTGCAAATCATGGATATCGAAGTTGCATTAAGCAGAGTTTCGCTGCACCAAAAATTGTACAATATCTTGATTTAAAACAATCTTTGAGCTAAAAATTTTTTATATGTATAAATAAAAAAATATACCAATATACAATATGAAGATGCAAATACACAGCACATAGATAATTGTTTATGGGTGTCCTCAGCCCTCCATGCCTCTGACCTAGGAGTGGTGGTGAAGAACCATTTTGAGTCCCTAATACTTACTACTCAGGATATATGGGAGTTAGAGTCTTCCTATATATATATATATATATATATATATATATATATATATATATATATATATATATATATATATATATATATATATATATATATATATATATATATATATATATATATATATATACACTTTTCTTTTTTGATATAATTTAAAAGCAATGAAAATAAAAATAGAGCTATAACATTTAGGAATGAATCCAAAAAATCAAGAACAATGGGTAAGGTTATTTGATATTCCTGAAACAAAATTACATGAAGATGGATATACTATTTACAAAATTGTTTCTACAGTAAGTATTTGTCTTACATTTCTTGAAATTTCAGTACTTTAAAAAATTTTGACCTATTAGGGTTCAGAACATTGATAAACTTCAAACCATAGTCTTTATTTTTGCATGCAAAGAAATTTGTTACTGTCGAGTGTATACAAACTGGATTATTATTATTATTATATATATATATATATATATATATATATATATATATATATATATATATATATATATATATATATATATATATATATATATATATATATATATATATATATATATATATATATATTATATATTATTATTTTAAAGAAATTTTTTAAAATTTTATAATTATTTTTAATGTCAAAATTTGTGTAATCAGTTTTTTTTTTTTTTTTTTTTATGAAAGAAACTATTTATATTTTCAATTTTAGAGTTTTAGGGTAGAATATTCGTTCATATTTTCAATGTTTTGGTGCTTAAGATGGGAAAGTTTTAAAAATATTTTCCCCATGCACATCACCAAAATCATTAAATCATTGGGTATACAAAAATTGTCTTAGATAAAAAATCTGTGTCTGGCATGACTATACAACCTCTGAAAATTTTATGAACTTTGCTTTGGGTTGAAAAAAAATTATGCCCCAAAATAACATTTAAAAATTTTTTTTTTAAAATTTTTTTTTGAGACGGGAAGTCAGCTATATAGTTAATTTTGATTCCAGCAAAGCATTTAATAATGTACTCCATACTACTTAAATACAAGTTTGCAACTGGAAACACTGTCTTATTTGTTAAAATTGTAATGTTATGTATTAGTAATGAATGTATGGTTCCAAAATACGTTTTGGAACTATATATAATCCATTTAATAAAGTGTATTATTTTGTCATCATTTTTCTGCATACATCAACTTAATGTTATCTTTTCTTTTAAGCTCCTTCATAGATCATATCCCGAAGCTTCTACGTCTCTAGAAGTTTGGAGAAGATATTCATCAATACTTAGATTTGCATAAAGATGTTCTGAAACTTCATAATAGTTTGAAACTTGCAGAAAGTCCACCACCTTACTGCAAGCCTTCACTAATTAAAAGGTGAAATATTTATTCTCTTTAGTAGGTTGTATTTAAAAAAAATTTGGGTTGGGGGGTCATTATTGGAAACATTTGTATTATCAACAGACACTCTTGCTCATTTTAAATATTACCTTTTGGGGAGGATGATGGTGAAGCTTTGAAAAAATGTTTATTTGTGAATTTAAACTAAGATAAAAATTAGAAATGTAAATGTATTGTTTATAATAACTTGAGAGTAATAATTTATTTTATTTTAATAAATATATATTTAGCATAAGACAAACTTCTGCCTTTTAATTGAATGTTATAAATAATGAAATCAAATTTTTGTTTTAAATACTTTTCAGTCTTATAAGATATCTTTTGTTACCTTTTTAGAAGTTTAATATCTCTAAATAGATTTCAAAACAGATAAATGGTTAACTACTTTCAAGTGGTTTTTTTTTTTTTTTTTTTTTGAAAATAAGGAAAAAGTTTCAAGGCAATTTATATATAAATCAGTGATTCATTAACATAATAAATATAATATATCAATCACACATCTGCTTTGAAGAACAATGAGCTTGTGTAGAACATATTCTGAAGGCCTTCCTTTCAAAGGGATATGCATCTGCAGTAGAGTGAAGTGAAAGTTGATACTGAAAAAAAAATGCATTGTTCTCATTCCTTGACCCACGTTAAAACTGGGAAAAAATGAGATTTAGTTGATTGCTACAATTTTTGGGTTGTCATATGTCACAAAAATGTTTTCAAAGGGTTCCTTATAGGCAGGATAGTTATAATTCAGAAACTGCTCTTGCTGGTAACTTGACTGATGACTCTAAGGTTGAAAAATCTCTTGTTCTACATTTATTAATAACTTTGTTTAATTGTAGTAGGACTTTAAGTTGGGGGGGGAGGGAAACTGAAACTAGAATCAAATTAAAGGCCAGCATGCCCCGATACACAGCGTTTGAAAGTGTGCATGTCAAAGGAAGTTGGAAAAGCAGATAAAGGGAATGTGTTCCAGACTTTATCAGTTAAGTACATATAAGATTGAACATAGAGGTTAAGTCTGAGGTTGAAGAGTTGGACAAAAGGAAAGGATGAGATTGTGTAGAAAGACTTGTCACATGAGATCTCCTCAAATATGGTTTATGACTAGAGAGTCAGTGAAGCATGTCCATTGTAATATCAATAGTATAAGGAGAGGGATGCAACAGTACGATGGCTAGAGAGGGATTGGATAGAATTAGAGTAGGAGATTTGATAAAATGCAGTATGTGTGAAACCATCCCAGGTATGTGATGAATATTTCATACAGGGGAAACAACGCCGGTATTCAGAGCGAGCAACTGGGGTGGTGAGAAGCTCCTCCATAAATACCTTAGAACACATAGCCTCTTAAGAATTTGAGAGAGAGAGAGAGAGCAGAAGGAGGTTGGAGTTGTTTGTTTTCTAAGTAAATGTTTTAGTTGTATGGAAGATTGTCTGTCGAGTAGATAAATGAAGAGACTGGGCTTTTAATTCATCGAAAAGAGATATGAGAAGAACCACAAGGTCAATCTTTCCACCAAACCACTCTCCCCCACCTTTACACCCCTCCATTCCTCCACTCTCACCACCTCATCCCCACCCCCAATTCTCATTACTTTATTTTTTACTAGATTTACTCTCAATCCATTGTTGGCTCATTTCCCCACAAATTCTTTCACTAGCGTTCTCAGTTTTTCCCCAGACTCTGCCACCAACACTACCTCATCTGTAAACAGCACGACATTTACCTTCCATTCACCCTCCACACTTCTCAGCCTAATACCCTTCCCTTGCCTTCCCTTCCCTATCCATCTCCATAACTACTCCATCCATCAACCGATTAAACAGCTAAGGTGACATTACACACCCTTATCTCTGCCCCACTCCTACGTTAAACCAATCAGTAAGGTTTCTTTTCACCCTCCCCTTGCTCTACACTTTTCATAAAAGGCCTCGATCCCTTTCAGTAATGTCCCTCCCACTCCCCATCCCTCCCTCAATACTTCGAACAACTTCCTTGTACATACCCTATCATATGCTTTCTCCAAATCCTTAAAATATGCATATTTCACTTTATCTTTCTCATACAATTTCTTACCAATCATCCTCAATGTAAACACCTGATCCGCGTCCCCTACCCTCTCTAAAACCCCCTCTCTTTTCAATTCTTTTACTATTGTTACTAATTTCCTACCATACTTAACAGACTCTACCGAGCTCAACAGACTTATCACCCTATAATTCTACACACTCTTATATATATATATATATATATATATATATATATATATATATATATATATATATATATATATATATATATATATATATATATATATATATATATATATATATATATATATATATATATATATATATATATATATATATATATATATATATATATATATATATATATATATATATATATATATATATATATATATATATATATATATATATATATATATATATATATATATATATATATATATATATATATATATACCCCTTACAGGTTTGGTAGCGAAATAATTGAATCTAGAAAGAAATACATATTGATTCTTCTTAATTACTGTTCAAAGCATTCAGCAATATATTCTTCACAGCAGTTTATTAATTTCTTTAAGGTAACTATCCATTTAATTTTATTTTATTATATCAGTAGTAATTGGCAGTGAACCTACTCCTTGTCTGGAAGTTCACTACTTGCCTACCATCAGTAGGTAATAAAGGACACTGAGGTACATGTTTTTTCTTATTAAATGGATTAAAGGGTACATAGAGAATCAAGTTTGATAGTAATCTTTGCTTCAGTTCAAACTGCTCAGAATACTCATACCCATTGTGGACGTGGTTTCAAAACACGAGGTGATCAAATTTCTTTGTGTGAGACGACTAGGGAGGATATAAGTTTTGTATGTTGGAAAAGATGTTTGGTTGTATATTTTGGCTATGTTTATAGCGGAATAGACTTCTTAATAACATTCTAGAAATCACCCACTCTCATTTAATTTCATAAAAATATCAAAAACTACACAACACATTGGAATAGTAAACAACATATCCTTATTTCTCTCTGATTTTTCTATTAATAATATAACTAGATTTTTCCTAAGTCACCATGATGAAAGTAATAATCAAGGTTGAAAAGTCAGAAAAAATGTCCGACTCAGACTCCAAAAATTTTTCACATCCAACTCTGATTCTTAAAATTTTATATGTCTGACTCTTAAAATTTCGTGCAGAGCTCCTTCAAATCTCATTTTAAATATTGAAAACAAAGTTTCTTAAGTGTTTTCTCTATATTTTCTCTATGTTTTTCTATATATTCCAATGAAACTTCTAAGTTTGTATCTTTGAGAAATTCAAACTTCAAATTCGACCCCTGACACTCTGAAATTCTGACTCCTGCTTTGAACTACTTTGATAAATTCTGATTCTGACTTCGTCCAAAATCTCCAAGCTTCGACTCCGCAATCCTAGTAGTAATTGTTTTTTATTATCATGCTTATTACCAAGGTTGGTCAATATACCATTGCGTTGCTGTGCTGGTGCATGTTTTCCTGGAATTTTCCAGACTTCTCAGAAATTTTTACCCTCTTTTGCATAGTACAATTATTTTTACTTCGTACATTTTATTTATTATTCAACTTCTAAAGCTATAAAACTTTAATCATTATAGTTTACTCTTCCTCTCTCAGCACCCTCCCACCCAACTCCACTCTCACTTTTATATTTTGCACTTATCTATATTTTATTTTTTTGAGTTAAAATTTTATCACCAGCTGTTAATTTTTAACCAACACTGACAATTGACTGAAAACATGAAAATTAATTCGATTATATAATTGATGAACAGTATTAGAATACATTTGTACTCAAATACATTTTGTATTCAATTTATTTTTCATATCTTAAATTTTTAAATAAATTTTATTTCATGTGTTTATATATATTTGCTTACATTCTCTAAGTAATACATTGGATAAATACTTCTAATACCATTCACTGGATGCGTCCATCGTCAATAGGGAGCCAGTTCACAATATTGATAAAAGTTGTACATCACCACACACTGTTACGATATTAGATCAGCTGGCACTTACAAGCTACTTATCATTTATATATTTATTGTTTAATTTAGTTTAAAAAAAAAAAAGTTTAGGGAGAAGCTTTATGAGGATATGATCTTAACTCCATCTCTTATTTTATTATATCAGACTGACTTACCATAGTCTATTTATTAGATATATTTAGAAATTAAGAATATTGTTCTGCGCTGTTAGCCATCAACCAAGAATTCCGAAAAAGAAACAACTGTCTGTACCTCATTGAATAACACTATTAAAGTGCATTGCGCTCTTAGCAAAAGAAACAACTGTCTGTACCTCATTGAATAACACTATTAAAGTGCATTGCGCTCTTAGCATCTCTGGTGGTATGGGATTGTGATAGAACACTTCCAATATCAAAAATGGCATCATTATTGTTGTCACTTCCCTCATGCAGCACCACTACCAGTATTCCCAAATATTTTTTCAATCTTAATCAAACATAGATGATTACTTTACCTTTCAGGAGAAGGATCCTCTAGTGTCAACAATAGCAATGAAAGTCATTTCAAATTTTTTTCTAATAGAGGTGTTGAAAACTTTAACTATCATCCACTGATTCACTGGATTTTTAATATTGTCATTCCATACTCAGCAAGGAAAAGACTTTTTCATTGATAAGCTTCATCTTAACAGCAAGAAGAAATCGAATAAGTGATGTCATGCTAGTGAGAATGATTTTTGATTTTTATTTCGATGCAATAAGGAAATCAAATTGATTAAGATCAAATCTCCATTTGTCATTATTTTTATTCCAATATTTTTTGCAGTATTTCCTGAAGTGGGTTTTCGTAGCTAATTATGGAATGACTTTTTAAATGGAAAATATAGTTTTGGGGGAAATGTGGAACATTTTTTTTTTTTACATGATCATAGTGATGCCTTAACATAGTGATGAAAAATTATTTTGCACGTTTGCTATAATGTATTTAAATAATTATTGATGCCGTGTAACGTAGCACAACGGTATAGTGATTGTGTCACGTGCTTGATTGTGCCGGTTCGATACCCACTTACAGATCTAAGGTATAATCTAACAAGAAAAGTTCCTATACTAGAATAGGGCAATGCCTTTGAGATGTGAAATTTTATTTATATATATATATATATATATATATATATATATATATATATATATATATATATATATATATATATATATATATATATATATATATATATATATATAATAATAATAATAATAATAATAATATAATAATAATAATATTTATATATTATATATATTATATATATATATATATATATATATATATATTATATATATATATATATATATATATATATTATATATATATATATATATAATATAATATATAATAATAATAATAATAATAATAATAATAATAATAATAATAATAATAATAATAATAATATTAGCAACTAATTGAATTTAGGAGCTGCAAATTGAAATGTGAGAAGTCGAGACGCAAATAGTGAACAGAAGAAATAGAATGAATAGGTTTGGAGTTATTGGCCAACAAATTTTGGTTTTCAGATGTTGTGACATTCATCACGCGAACACTTTAAGATAGACACGTTTAAATGTTCAGAGTTTAAGGGCTTTGAAGTGCAATTTTCATGTTCAGCACCAGAAAATGCAATAAAGTGCCAATTTTTCAAATGGTGGGCACTGTGATTGGGAAATAACAGCTCCTTAAACTCTAGTATTTTCTCGTAGGTCAATTTGCTAAGAATAGATTACTTACTCAGAACAGACCTTGATGCTTCAATTATAAAGTGACCTTGAGGTATAATTTTGCAAGACCACTTGAAAAGTGTATATTCTAATAAAGTTTCGGCAAAATTGAAGATCGACGAGCTGGAGGCACTTATTTGCTTAACATGAAACGACCGATATATATATATATATATATATATATATATATATATATATATATATATATATATATATATATATATATATATATATATAATATATATATATATATATATATATATATATATATATATATATATATATATATATATATATATAGGCGACTCTAATCTCATGTTCTGTAAGCCAAATCAGGATGACTCATTTTGTAGTAGAACACAGCAGACCTAAATTTGATATTTAAAGCTAATGTGATAAAAGACCCAATAGTGAAGCATGTATTTGTTCACAGTTGTTAAAACTTAACAGTTTTGCTCATCACATTTTACCATAACCACTCAAGTCTTGTAAAAAATTCAGGCATATATATATATATATATATATATATATATATATATATATATATATATATATATATATATATATATATATATATATATATATATATATATATATATATATATATATATATATATATATATATATATATATATATACAGGATATTATTGTGATAAAAAGAAACGATTAAGTTTTATAGGAAGAAAAGGTATATATATATATATATATATATATATATATATATATATATATATATATATATATATATATATATATATATATATATATATATATATATATATATATATATATATATATATATATATATATAGTAGCTTAAGCATTTTTTACCATCTGTTGTATATTGGATTACACTACTTAAGTTCTTGGCCACATTAGGTCATTTCACTCATCTGGGAAATTTTATGCCCAAATCTTAGAGAACTTCTATTTAAAAATTATTTTAATTTGATTTAGTGTTTATGTGGAATAAAAAAATATTTGTTTATCTGTGAAGAAACGGGCATGTTTTTTCTTTCATTTGTATATAAAATCATTGTAGTCTCGTACATTATTTCCTCTCTGTTTTTTCTCCACAGTCTTTGAGAAAATACTTTTGCAATGACAGGTTTAAAAGGCTTTCAGAAACATTCATCTGAGGAACTCAGTTTCGTATTTTAACTTCCATTTAAAACTTGTTTTGAACATGCTTTTATTTGATCCACTTGAAATATGAAATGTGGTTTCCTCAAATTTATGAACTATTTTCGAGATTAGTACAGTTATCAAAAATGTTAATAGAAATTTTGAGAAAATATAAACTTTTAAAGCTTAGCAATAAGTAAAATAGATTATATTTAGAAATGTTGGAAAAACATGGTATCTGTGAAAGAAAATATAGATTAAATGTCTAATTGCTCGGCAACCTTGGTAATATAAGGAGTAAGATCCATAATATTGAAACAGTGAAATAAAATATACAGTAAAAAGCCACATGAGTCTATCAAAAACTGTCCGATCACGGCACATGCATGCAATGTAAATGAAAACGTTTTATGCAAATTACGATACTTATCACATTCACCAATGCTAAAAATAAAATTTCTTTAATTTGCACTATAACCATTACTTAAGGCAAAGCAAGGACCTAATCATATCGTCCTTTTGTTTTAACCCCTGGTCTTTCTGAAGATTTCTAATCCATTCTTAACTGAAAGATTTAGAAATTATCTGTTCTTCTAATCTTATCTGAGAGAGCCTTTACTTTCATTAGGAATGATCAACTGGTGATCTTTCTCTCTGATTGTTTATCCTCTGCTTTTTTGATATTTTGATGAATCTTTTGCTATGGCGCAAGATTTATCAAAAGGCTTCTGCATAGCCTGGCACAAAGCTTTATTTTCAAACATCTCTCTCTTTCAGTGTATATCCTTCCATCTGATTTCTGGTAATTTTTTTTTTAGAGCAGTAGTTGTAGATGGTCACTTCTCATCCATTAAATATATATAATTAGTGATGTTCCTCAGGGTTCTGTCTAATTTCAAATATTTTTTTTTTATTTTCATAAATAACTTCTATTGGTTCATCATTCATCCATAGAAGTGCTGATGACTAAACCCTTCATCATTCTTTTAATTTTGAAAGAAGTCTCACCTAAGTACAACATTTAACTCAAGCTAAGAGGATGGCCTTAGAATAACAAACCTCTGACTTTTCTTGAATTCCTTATCGATGCTTGGAGAACATGATTGTTCTCAGTGCCTCAGTGCTCAACTCCTTCTCTCTATTCGTCATAATCCTCAACACAACTATAACATATTTGTGAACACACAATCAAAGTTTTCAGAGGTCCTTAATATTCTTTGTGTTTCTTTTTCTCATGATCTTTCTTGGAAGGATTTCTTTCTAAGCTTCATGGAGGTCGGATGTTCTGAGGTATGATACGTTAAGAATTTCTTCACATCACCCCAGTTGCTTGTTTCCTACAAAACTTACTAGTGTAATGCAGTTGCATATATATATATATATATATATATATATATATATATATATATATATATATATATATATATATATATATATATATATATATATATATATATATATATATATATATATTGTGAATGCTGTTGAAAACTTCTGTATTCTACAGACTTGAATGCTCATTTATATAATTCTTAGTTGCAGATGTGGTTCTAGTTATTATTACTAAAATTTGTGATGCAGGTGTTTTTCAATATCTTTTATAAGAGTAGGTTGAAAGTAATAGTTAATAAAGTTTAAACAAGTGTTATATCTTGTATTTAATATTTATATATATTTATTTGTTTTTCTTTTTTAATGATGTTTCTTTCTTTTTCAGCTCAATTACTTTAGCGTCTTCTTTAGGGATAGACGAAAGCTCTGGTGCTGAATTTTCGCTTTATTCTCAGTTAAATGAAAGCGCTAGCACTCGCACTAGTACAAACACCAGTAGTGAGGATCTAAGTTGCAAAACTGGTGACCAACAAAGAGAGTGTGTGACAGGTGATTCTAAGTTGATGTTAACAAATGGAGATAATTTCTACGCCAGAGATGGAATCTCATTGGAATCTAGTGGTGTTGATCCGTTAGTTAATAGTCAGTTTAAAACTAGTCAATCTCCTCCAAACACAGAAACATTACCTGGCCTTAATGATGCACAAATTGCAGTAGAATGTAGTTTCAATTATTTGTCTCGAGCGAGAGATGAACCAATTTCAACACAACAGGCAGCTATTGCTAAAGATGATCACAAAGAAATGAAACCAAGTTTTATTAGTTATTTATCTGGTGAGCTTTTCTTAATTATTATTATTATTATTATTATTATTATTTAAATTTTTTTTTTTTTTTTGTAGGAGGGAGAGAGAGTTCAGGGGTTGAGAGATCATATAGATGCTGAAGGAAAGTAATATACCCTGGTTCCTTATTTGACTTTTGATAGAAATGTTTTCAAGACCATAGCATCTGCCCCTTCAATTTATAACCCTTCCATTGTTCTGTACTAATCTAATAATAATAATAATAATAATAATAATAATAATAATAATAATAATAATAATAATAATAATAATAATAATAATTCAATTTATCAAAGTTTTATTCAGAGATAGTATAGGTTTTCAAAATTACAGAAGGTTGTACAATAATAATAATAATAAAATAATAATAATAATAATAATAATAATAATAATAATAATAATAATAATACCTATGAAGGCAGGTTAAAAATGCTGTAGCTAGATTTTAACTATATTAATTAATTATTGTTGAGGCTGAACTTATATATATATATATTATATATATATATATATATATATATATATATATATATATATATATATATATATATATATATATATATATATATATATATATATATATATATATATATATATATATATATATATATATATATATATATATTATATATATATTATTATTATTATTATTATTATTATTATTATAGCTAAAGCATCTCCTAAAAAGGATAAAAGCAAGAAGAAGAAAAGTGGGGGTGGTTACTTACAAAAGGCAGAACAACTGTTATCAAAAATTTCTCTTAGGGAAAGCAAGTTGTCACATGTAAGTTTTTAATAATTTTATATATATATATATATATATATATATATATATATATATATATATATATATATATATATATATATATATATATATATATATATATATATATATATATATATATATATATATATAAAAATTTTTTTTTTTTTATTATTATTATTATTAAATTTAATTTTAAAATTTAATAATTATTATTATTATTATTATTATTATTATTTTATTATTATAATAATATTGTTTAATTGTAAATATTTAGTTTATTGATTCTAATAAACAATTGTTATTTATTTATAAATAAATTTATATTTATTTATCTTTAAATAATTTTAGAATGATGTTAAAAATCAAATGCCGACAGAACCTTGTTTGAAAAGTTCGGTTTGTGATTTGGGCAACTATAGAGTTATTGGGTCGTCCGATCACATCATCATTGCAGTTGATTTGACCACTCAGGAGACTGTGGCTATTAAGGTAGGTTATATATATATATATATATATATATATATATATATATATATATATATATATATATATATATATATATATATATATATATATATATATATATATATATATATATATATATATATATGTATATATATATATATATATATATATATATATATATATATATATATATATATATATATATATATATATATATATATATATTATATATATATACCTTCCCTTTTTTTACCTTCTCACCCCCTGACCACCCCATGTTGAGGCGGCCACACTTCGCTAATGAAGCTTCCTGCCGCAGTCGGTCTCGTCCAGAGATCCTTCAAAGAAGTGATGCCCCAGAAGATTTTGGGGCGAGAGTTGGAAGGACAGCGTAATAGAAAGTGTTTCACGGTCTCCGGGGCCATTCCGCATCTAGTACAGGTGGGAGATGTTGCCTGGTTTATTTTGAATTTGTGTTTGTAATATATATATATATATATATATATATATATATATATATATATATATATATATATATATATATATATATATATATATATATATATATATATATATATATATATATATATATATATATATATATATATATATATATATATATATATATATATATATATATATATATATATATATATATATATATATATATATATATATAGGCATAGAGCATAGTTTCTTTCTACAGACTACTGGTGTAATCTTTAAATTTTTATCATTGTTCATATTTTTTTTTTTCTGTAAGCTTTACCATCTATGA
>SEYY01010623.1:0-17500 GCA_009176605.1 Armadillidium nasatum
ACCCTTTACTATTCTTTTCATCTTGAAAGGCACCCTACACAACCGCAGTTAGCTCATGCTAGGAGGGTTGCCTTGGAGCAGCTGCCCTCTCATCTTTCTCGTATTTCCAATTGAGCCAGAGAAAACATTGTTGTTTTCAATGCCTCAAAAACTCAATTCTTTCACCTATCTACTAGGTGATATTTTCCACATAACTATAATATCTTCTTCGAAAACACTCAACTTCAACCTTCCCCTATCCTCAATACTTTTGATGTTTCCTTTGACCTTATCAAAAAAAGTTGTCCACGTTTTGGACAAGTGTAAAAATTTTGTTAATGACGTGTCGGCCCATTAACCTGTCGACTACTTTTCGACTAATTTTTTTCCTATGTAGATATATATATATATATATATATATAATATATTATATAATATATATATATATATATATATATAATATATAATATTTTCAAATATCACCAGATTATTTATATGAAATTTTAATTACAACTCCGATGATGACGTCTGAAGCAGAAAGATGTTTCTCGACTTTATTACTAATACCTAATATTTTAACAGGAACTATACGGCAAAAAACCATTCTTAATTTATCCTTATTTATATATATATATATATATATAATATATATATATATATATATATATATATATATATATATATATATATATATATATATATATATATAATATATATATATATATATATATATATATTATGTGTGTGTGTGTGCTTGTGTGTGCGTGTGTGCGTGTTTGTAACTATATCGTTTCCAAATATTATGCTTACCTAAAATACTATTATTTTCACAAGGTGATCAATGGGCGTGGCTAAAGTATCTTGTTGAAATACTATTGGATGAAAATTTAATCTTAAAATTAGACCCATGTTACTTTGAAAAATGATCGACCCAAGCAACAGTGCATTACTTCTGTCCACGATAGTACTTAAATAATTGTTTAATTTCCATTTTGTTGAAAATAGAACAATTTTAGATGAGTTATGTTAAGGTTTTAAAAAAAGAAATGATTTAACAATTTAACAGTGATCAATTGCATATCTTTCATCACATTACTTCAACGTTTTATTCAATATGAGGTATTTTAATTTATACCTCAATGATGAAAATTTTTTCACTTTTATTTAATTTATTTAAATAATTGATAATAACAATTTTAAAACGTTTTTCCTACCTGTTCTTTAAGCACGTAAGTTTCTTCTGAAATATTGAAAACTATTTTGAAGATAAATCAGGTAAGTATATGCTTAAATAAAGACGTGATGATTGCTTTTAACTAGTTCTATATCTCTTACTAAATCAAAGTTGGTGGTTTGATAATAGTCAAACTTTTTTCCAAGTTTTCGTAAATCTTCATTTGGAGAAGATAAAAGACCTTCTTTCATTGAGGACCCGTAATATGTTGCTCCAATTCTAAAATATAGTTAGAGATTTATTAAGAGTTTAATATTATGAAGAATATTCATTAATTAAATAAAATATTTATTTTACCTTAAATTAGAAGTTGCAACTTCCTTCACAGTTTCTATTCGCTTTTGAAAACTTGGAAATGTCATAAAGGAAATAAGATTTCCAGAGTAGGCGCTCATGATTACAAAAGATCCAAATATCCATAAAATCACATGTAACAAATACCAAACACTTTTATTATTAATATTCACATTTTGACGAAACATTATTCCAATAATCTACAAAAAACAAGAAAAGAATAAAATGGCAAAAAGATGTCAAGTAAAGAGTTTGAAAAGTTAATTTTATTTTTTTTATTTTGATATGACATAATTAAATTCGTTATATATATATATATATATATATATATATATATATATATATATATATATATATATATATATATATATATATATATATATATATATATATATATATATATCTCAAAACTTGTGCTTCTGAGCTTGCACCCTGCCTTGGTAAACTATTTCGTCTTTGCCTTTCTACTTCGATCTTCCCTTCTTGTTGGAAACGTGCTCTCATTCAACCTGTACCGAAGAAGGGGGACCCCTTCTCAACCCTCTAACTATCGTCCAATTTCTTAACCTCCGTTCTTTCTAAAGTTTTCGAATCTATCCTTAACAGGAAGATTTGGAAACATCTCAATTCTTCCAATCTTATCTCTGATCGCCAGTATGGCTTTCGTAAAGGACGTTCTACTGGTGATCTTCTTTCCCTACTTTCTGACTCTTGGTCCTCCGCTCTTCGGGGTTTCGGTGAATCTTTCGCTGTGGCGCTAGACATATCGAAAGCTTTCGATAGAGTCTGGCACAAAGCTTTGATTTCCAAACTTCCCTCTTTCGGAATCTATCCTTCTCTCTGTGACCTCCTATCTAATTTCCTTTCTGGTCGTTCTATATAGCAGCTGTTGTAGACGGCCACCGTTCTCCTATAAATCTATAAATAGTGGTGTTCCTCAAGGATCTGTCCTTTCTCCAACTCTTTTTCTAATTTTCATCAATGATCTTCTCTCTATTACTTCGTCTCCTATACACTCCTATGCGATGATTCCACCCTTCATTATTCCTTTCAATTTGAAAGACGCCCCTCCCAACAGCAGTTATTAGACGCAAGAAGGATTGCCTTGGAGCAACTGACCTCTGATCTATCTCTCATTTCAAATTGGGGCAGAGAAAACATGGTCGTTTTCAATGCCTCAAAAACTCAATTCCTCCATCTTTCTACTCGACACAATCTTCCACACAACTATGACATCTTCTTCGAAAACACTCAACTCAAACCTTCATCTGTTCTTAATATTCTTGTTTCTTTTTTTCTCGTGATCTTTCTTGGAAAGATCACATTATTCTCTCTTCTAAACAAGCTTCTAAGAGGTTGGGTGTTCTGTGGCGCCTTCGTAGTTTTTTTTACGCCACCCCAGTTGCTTGCTCTGTATAGGGGTGTTGTTCGCCCCTGTATGGAGTATGCCTCGCATATCTGGGGTGGTTCCACACATACAGCTCATCTTGAAAAGGTGGAGTCTAGGGCTTTTCGTCTTATCAACTCTCCTGCTCTTACTAACTCTCTCCAATCTCTTTCTGCCCGTCGAATTGTTGCGTCACTCTCTCTTTACTATCGCTATTACAACGGACACTGCTCTTCTGAACTCTCACGTCGCATACCTCCTCCACTGAGAAGGGCTCGTGCGACACGTCTTTCTACACAGTCTCATCCTTTCTCTGTCCAACTCTCCGACCCCAGACTTAACCGCTATGCTCAATCTTACATGTACTCTACTGGTAAAGTCTGGAACACACTCTTTATCTGTTTTCCCAACTTCCTTTGACTTGCACACTTTTAAACGCCGTGTATCGGGTCATGTCGGCCATTAGCGACCCCGAATCTGATTGCTTCCCAACTCTGGTGGATATTGGTAGGCCTCTGGCCTTTGCCCACCGGAGGAGATATAAAAAAAAAAAAAAAAAAAAAAAATATATATATATATATATATATATATATATATATATATATATATATATATATATATATATATATATATATATATATATATATATATATATATATATATATATATATATATATATATATATATATATATATATATATATATATATATATATATATATATATATATATATACCTACTAGCAAAAATGAAGTAGATAACCTAAAATCCTTTCCACATTTGAATCGAAAATAATTGAGATTAGTACTAATATTGTCGTCAATAGAAAACTCCACAACGAAAATGAGAATGGCATAAATATTTTTCTCCAAACTGGAGTTAGACTTGGAATTCTGCACAAAAAACCAAAACCCTCGTAATGATAGCGGAAAGAAGAGTCAAATAGGGCTGCAAGAGGTAATTTTGTAAAAAAAAATTAATAATTAAATCTTTGTTATTGTGATAAATATCTTTGAGCATTCCTGTAAATGTATTATTTTCTATGCTTCCCCATAATTCCATCTTCTGTGTTGTTCTGAACATTATATCTAAAATTTAGTTTTTTACTTATAATGTGGAGAATTTCAATATTTACTCCAATGCATTTAACAATATTATTATCCCAATAAAGTAATGGAGCATCATCACAAACAGAAGCCAGGTGCAATATCTTCCTCTAAAATTTTTAGTTCTTTCTGTAAATATTTCATATTTTTTCCTCGGTTTGTTATAAATTCCTTTAAATGCTTTCCACTGCGAGATCCCAGTTTCATTTCTTTCAAACGGATAAATGCTGTACGTTTGAAATACAAGTTTTTTTGCTTTTAACAGTTAACTCTGCAATAAATATATACCTCGATCTTTGAATTGGTGAATCAAAAATCACGTCTGAAATTGTCATTTGATGATCGAGGGAAACTATGAGTAATTTTGCAGGTGCCCATTTTAAGTTCAAAGTTTTATTTTGAAACAAATCTAATAAATGCTTTTGATTATAGATAAGACAAAAGATTGTAAACTTATATCCACTGACGATTTCAGAGTCATAATTATTGATATCATATTCTTGCAGTTCTAAAACGATATGAGGTTTGTTTTTTAAATTCTTGTATAGAAGAACTTCAATCCATTCATAAAAATTTATAACTTCTCTGTCATACAGAAGAAATATATTTTTTTCTTTCAGTGTGTATGTTAAAAGGTCTGATACAAAACGACCAACCACTTCATTTTCATCATTTTGGTTATGAATAGATATATTTTTCAAAATCTGTGTTACCAAACCTTTTGATATGTTTGAAATATCTCCCTTGAAATATTTCTCTTTTTGAATGTTTTTATAGTGATAATTAGAACCCTCTGTGTTGATTTTATTTGATTTAAATTTAAAAGAGATACTTGAAGCATTGTTTTTGAAGCGGGGACGGGACGAGGACGGGACGGGAACGGGAACGGGGACGGGGACGGGGAAGGAGACAAGGACGGAGAAGGAGACGAGGACGAGGACGAGGACGAGGACGAGGACGAGGACGAGGACGAGGACGAGGACGAGGGACGGGGAACGGGACGGGACGGGGACGGGGACGGGGACGGGGACGGGGACGGGGACGGGGACGGGGACGGGGACGGGGACGGGGGGGGGATTTAAAAATTTTTTTTTTTTAAGGATTTAAAATAATTTTGAAAAATAACCTTTTTGAAAGGAAATATAAAAAACAAAGACCTTTGTAATTTGTTTATGAAATAAAGGACTTAAAAGACGCTCATTATATTTAAAATACATTAATAATATAACTTCTTTTGACAAGAATGTTAAATCTTAAATCTAAATAAATTTCCAAAAGAAAATGTTTTCCAATACAGTAAATTTAATATTATGCATGAAAATACATCAAGTAGTTTATATATATATATATATATATATATATATATATATATATATATATATATATATATATATATATATATATATATATATATATATATATATATATATATATATATATATATATATATATATATATATATATATATTTATCACTTCTGAGCCGTATTGTTAATTAATGTGACGTGTTGAGAGCTTAGTGGAAAATAAAAAAAAAAAAATAAAAGGCTAAAACAAATTCTAGAACTATTGTGATTTAAATAAAAGAGTTTGTTAATTTTGAAAGTTTAATATATAAAGAAAGTTATATTTAAAATAGAATTTATTAACCTTGAAATTTGGCATTTTGAGTTAAAATAAAGTTTATTAAGTTTTAATAACATATCAGAACATTCAAACTTCGCTGTAGAGAAGAAGGCTCTCTGTATTCTAGATTTGTTTGTTAAAGTCCCGTTATATGAACATGTTAAGATTTTTGATATATTTCCCTATATTTATTTAAATGTTAAAATATATTATTAAAACTTAACAAACTTTATGTTTTAATTAACATTAATTAATTAATTTAAATAACATTAATTAATAATAGGGCTCAGAAGTAAAAATTTACATTGGTGGCAACGATGAGGACGTACCCAGATACGATGAGGTCATTCCCAAATTCCCATTTTTTTTTTACATGTGTCAGTTACACATTTTTAGACACTTAAATATTTAGACACTTAAAATTTAAGATATCTTTGAATCACTTAAAATTAATTTATTTAAACACTTAATTTATACTTTTATATCTACTTTTATTAAAACAAATTCATAAGAATTTATTGTGATTTGGATAAAGGAATTAGGTTGCATATATATGTAAAAAAAGAGAGAGTTAAATTTTTGTAAACTTGTATTTAAAGTAATTAAGAAATGGAAAAGTGGGTTAAAAAAATTAATAAACTATAATAGTCAAAATGTCAACATTTATGCTTGTTAAGTTAGTCCTTTATTATTAAACAGTTATGATCTAAAATGATATGTTAAAGAATCGTTGTTAATAGCCTCGATAGTTACTAATGAAGTATACGAGGAATGTTATGTTATATTATTATATTGAATTATGTTATGAGTATATTTGTTTATATATGAGAATTTTTTTAGTTATGGTTGCAACTGATTCAAATAGTTGAGAAAGGGACGGGAAAAAGTCACCTTTGGTTGGTCTCGCAGAAGAATGTATCTACATTCTAAATTCTTAGCCGATTCAGTTCAAATAGATAAAGTCTCTAAGGAGAAGATTTATGCTAAGCTGCTTTATGACTATTTTATAGTAAACGTTTACTATAAATACTCAGGGACCAGGTTGAAGTTTTTTTTTCAAAATACTTGGTTACTTTTATTTCAGAGATGTCAGAGATGATACAAGTTGAGATTTATTTTATTTATTAATATTACTTATGTTATATTTCATTTGTTCGTTATTTTCATTTGTGATTAATATAAGAAAGTTCTACAATCTGTTTAATATTATTTATTATTTTTGTTATTTTCTAGCTAAAGAAATTTTTTTTATAATGTCTAACCTTAAAAATATTTCAAGTAAAGTTAAATCTATTAAAACATGTCCAATGTTCCCGGACACATTTTTTAGACTGTTTGCTAAAAATTTAAAAACTACAACTCCGTGGAATGTAAATGTTGAGATGCTAATTGAAAAAGAAAAGAAAAACATCATTTGCGACTGTATTTTACCAAAATTCTTCCTTTGGAGATGAAACCCACTTATCCGTTATGAATCTAAAACATAGAAACACAGCTAGTGTACCTTTAAGGGAACTCTTATTTAATTAAACTCCATAAAATATTCAGAAAAATTGATTTCAAATATACACTATTTATAGAGCATAGCAATTTCGAAGTAGAAACAGTTGATACCTATTTAAGGGGAGGGTTCAGTTGAAGAAATTTTTTTTATTATTTGAGCGGTTAGGGTGAAATTTTTTGTGTATATAGCTTTTTTCCCGGTGAAAAAAGCTTCATTTTTAGTGTTTTTATGAGTCTATAACGGTTTCATAGTTATTAGTGGTCATAACTCAACAAAAAAAAGAATTAGCGGGAAAAACATATTTTTCCACGTGAAATGAAAATTGGCCTAAGCCATCTTAGCCCCAATTTCTTTAATCCGCTGGAAGCGATTTTTGATTTCACGATCAAAAAAAGAGGTATAATCAGTCAAATTTTTTTTTGAAAAATTTGTTACCCTTTCGGAGAAAAAAATTATTAAAAAAAAATTCTCTTCAGGAATTTTGATTAAATTTGGACATTGTTTAGAGGAGAGATAGGTCTACAACATTTATTTAAAACATTATTAAATGCTAATTGTTTGAAGGAAGGTATAGCTTCTCAAACTTTTAAAATTTTTGAAAATTTTCTAAAAATGGATCTTTTTTTAGAGATCATATCTCGGAACAAACAAATTACATCGAACAAAGTATTTAGAAGAATTTGTAGCCCTAACACTCCTCTATAAGTGTGCCAAAATTTATTTACGTAGTAATTATACTTTTTATTTTTTAAATATTTTTCCTCAAAAATTTGAATTTTTTTTTTTCAAAAAATAATTTCTTTTGATAGTGAGTCAGTCTTGGACTAATACTGTTTTTTGTGTAACTTCTGGGAGGAAAATTCTATCAAAGGTTTTTGTAGCCAATGGAATAAGGAACATATTTTCCAAATTTCAGACCAAAAATATTTTTTATGTGGCTTCACCGTAGATTTAAATTTTGAAAAACATACCCAAATAAGTGCTAAACATTAAATCCCTCGTAAAAACGTTAGGAATCGACTATTTTCGTCGGGAAAAAAGCTATATATACTGAAATTTTCTGGAGAATCGGATAAAAAAAATTTTTTTTTTTCTTGTAAACCGAACCCTCCCCGTAATTAAAGTCATTAATCTTGTTCTTTCTTTTATTTGTTACATTTTTCGGCCAAAATCTTTCTTTTTCTTCATTTTCTTTGCTAGAGAAGTGGGATCTTCCAAGAGGCTTCTTATCTCTTCTTCCTGTCTTCAAAAATACAATCCTCCACCACATTTCTTTTCTTGTTGTTTATTCTAACTTGTCCAAATTTAAAGGCAAAATTCTAAATCACAGTAAAAGTAATAAAAATAAAGTTTCTAAATATAGTAATGTATCAAAAACTCCTGAACTGTCAAAATTTCATAAAATATTTAAAATGCCTCCAGAGACCTATTTCTAAAATTTTTCCATCTCCTACTTTTTCTCACACTTCTTCACTCTCTTCATCTACTTCGTCTTCCTCATCTTCATCTTCTACTTCTTATTTATCCTCTTCTTCTTAATTCTTTAGTTCTAATATTCTAAAAACACTCTTACACCTTATATTGTATATATATGTTGATAATTACAATAACTTTTAGATATATTTGACAAGTTACCATTATTATTTTTTTTTTGACAAAGTAATTGTTTTTTTTTTGTATATAGTGTGGACTATTAACGGAATGTTTTATGTTGTTGTATATACTTCCAAGTTCATCTTTTAGAATGTGTTCCATTTTTAACAAGGGAGTAATATAAAATATTAAACAATTGGAAACATTCTCAAACTTAAATTTGGAAGTCATTTAAAATAAATTATTATTACTTAAGTAATTAAAATACGCTTGTATATATATTAATGATATTTTAGTTTTTGAGCTTCACTTTTATCTTTTATTTATTTACTATAATTTTTCCTTAAAATTAAGAAGTAATATTTCGTTGTATTTTCCTTATTATTTTTGTTAAATAAAACTGTTTAGCCTTATAATTTTACATTAGAATATTTCGACTATAAATTAATTTTAAATTTGCTAACCCTTATTAAAAGAATTTATAATAATATTTATTGTATATTTTATAAAATTATATTGTTTTGTTTATTAAAATTAAAGTTATAAATTGTTTAAAGGATTAATCTACTACAAAATTTAAATACGTAATAACCAGTGATATATAAGTGGTATTTTAGCAGAAAGAACTATTAGGGGAGAAGAATTAGAGAGTAAATTGACTCTCTAAATAGAGAAAAGATAGTTTCTCTAACCTCTCAGGGTTAAACCTATAGATATGATTAAATTGAATCATCAGCAATTACTTTTGACTGACTTATAGGTACAAAATAGCAGTTTGGCTATAGAGGAGAAGTATTGAAAAGAGTTGTGATTCTTTGACGAAAAGTTTTTCTCGTCTTATACTTTTAGGGAATGTAAGAGTGAACATTCCAGCCTCACAGAAGAGAAAGATAGATCTCTTCAGATTTTAGAACGCTTGTGTTCTATATAATTATTTTACATACCCGAGAGTTTTGTATATATTAACTTTAGACTTATTTATTGTATTTATTTAAAAATCAATATTGTAATATAGTTAAATTAACCAAGCCTTAAAAGATTGCTCGTTTATCACGCTTAACAATGTTTATTAATTATATTGTAAATACTATTTCTTTTGTATAATAAATTTGTAAACGTAAGACTCTTTTAATGAATTCACATAGATCCTGAATTTGTTTAACTCACCTTATTTTTATTCTGTAATTAGCTACTGAGCTCTTAACAAATAACACTAATCTACAATAGGGTTCAGGGGCTAACTTTACAATATATATATATATATATATATATATATATATATATATATATATATATATATATATATATATATATATATATATATATATATATATATATATATATATATATATATATTCATTAGATAATTTTAACGTTTTAATATTTGTTTTTAACAAATATTATTTCAGATTTACTTTGTTTTGTTTGTACATTTGTTTATCTCTTAGTTTATTTATCTCTTTGTTCGTGTGACTGTTTGTTTGTCAGTTTGTTTGCTTGTTTGGCTGTCTCTTTCTTTTGATCGTAAGCGTGTGTGCAGAATGGCGAGTGTGCGCAGACGTGGGTTCTCTATACACTTCACCAATGTCCCTGGCTTACGCTTCTAACTTAGCTTCTGTGGAATACCACAACTCAAACTCTTATCCTAAACTTTTACTATTGTGAGAGCCATATATCAAAGAATTCCTCCTCTAACATTTTTAATATATCTAACTATAACTTATTTAATAATTTCCGTTCTAAGGGTGGAGTTTGTGCCTTATGAACTGCCAACACTCCGATAACATGTTTTGTGAATCTTGAATCTCCTAACTTCGATGTTCTGTGGCTTAAAATCTTTCTTCCTACCAATTCAATAATCTTGCGCTTCTGCTATTGTTCTCCCAATAGAACAGATTTTTCTACCTTTTTTTGAGTACCTAACTGCTTCTCAAGAGACTGTTACATCTTCACATCGAAATACTGAGGTCCTCTATTTAGGGGATTTCAATGTACAGAACACTGAATAGTTGGGCTCCTTTCATACTGATTCACAGGTGGAGAGGAGGCTGAATCATTGAGGATTTTCAACAATCTGGAGCAGCTGATTAAAGAGCCCACACACATTCCAGATCGTCACAACCAATTCTTGAACACTTTGGACATATTTCACTATTTGTACTTCTCTCTATAAATACGCTATCTTTGAACCTATTGGTAACTTCGACAACAATCTAATTTGTCCTAATTTTCATTATTTATCTCCAACTGCTCCACACTTCCTTAAGCGTATCTTCTGGCACTTTTATAGGGCTGACTGGGGGCTTTGAGTTTCTTCTACGCTAACTATCCCTGGAGGGCCTGCTTTGTCTCTGAAGACGCTTCAGTCTCTGCCTTTAAGGTGGGGACGTAATCATTGATAGGATGAGCAGGTTCATTTCTTCTTCAACTAAATCTTTCTCTTCTCAAAATCCATGGTTCGATCTCGCTTGTTCTCGTGCCATTCAGGTTAGAGACATCGCGTATCGAGAGTGGAAATATTCTCCTTCTCCTATCACTTTCGCTAATTTTCACTCAGATCGGAATCGTTTCAGGGATATTCTTCGACGAGCAAAGCAGACTTTCACCAAACGAAGGTGTGCTGAGCTCCTAAATTCTCCTACTGAAAAATCTTTCTGGTCTCTTGCCAAAAACTTCTTCTGATGATTCTGCTGGTAACACTCCAATTGAAAAGGGTAATCTCTTTGGTATCCTGTTCTCTTCAGTCCTCCTCCTACTTCTGCTCTTACTTTGACTCCAATTACATTTGATCAGGTGCATTTGATTCTGAAGGTTATGAACGTTAGGAAGGCAAGTGGAACGGTTAGCATTCCTCCCCGAGTTTTAAGGGAGTGTTCCTCAGAACTGGATCCGTCCTTTGTTCAACTTCTCTCTCTGTGCCTCAATTCTAGTACTTTACTCAGTGATGGAAGCGTGCATTAGTCCAACCTATTCCGAAGAAAGGTAACCGTTCTAATTTTTCCAACTATCGCTCTATAGCCCTCACTTATATTCTGTCTAAGTTCTTTGAAACCCTTCTCAACTCTCACTTCTTAGATCATCAGGAATCCCATTCCCTTCTTTCCGATCATCAATATGGCTTTCGGAGTTCGAGGTCTACTGGCGATATACTTTCCTATCTCATAGATTTATGGTCTTCTGCTTTTAGGGACAATGGGGAGACTTGCGTGGTGGAGCTTGACATATCTAAGGTGTTTGACTGGATATGGCATGCGTCACTGCTTTTCAAGCTCCTTTCCTTTGGGTTTCCTCCTTCTCTTTGCTTACTTATGTCTAGCTTTCTTTCTAATCGTTCCATTTTGGCTGTTGCTGATGGAGCGACTTCCTCTTCCTCTCCTATCTATTATGGTGTTTCTCAGGGCTCTGTCTTGTCTCCTACTCTATTCCTACTTTTCATTAATGATCTTCTCACCTATTCATCTAATTCTATCCATTCATATGCCGATTACTCGACCCTCTATTCTTCTGCTCATCTGAAATCTGTTCCTTCCTTTGCATCTAGAGTTGCTTCTCGTTTTCATATTTCCGATTACATTCTTGCAGAACTGGATAGAATTTCCCAGTTGGGTCGTCTCAACCTTGCGAAATTCAATTCTTTAAAAACCTCAATTTCTAGAAATCTCTCCCTCAAAGAGACCTAAAATTTTCAATATTTTTCGAATGGTTCTCCTATCTTTCCTGTTGACAATATAAACATCTTTGGACTTCACATAAACAAAAAAATGTCTTTTAAACCTCACATTAGAATGGTTGCTAGGGCGGCTTCAAAGAAGCTGGGAGTCCTGTTTAGACTGCGAGAAATTTTTCTTCCTCGCAGTTACTCCAATTATATAAGGGTATCATCCTTCCTTGTACGAAGTATTGCTCTCATATATGGAGTGGCTCAGGTTTCACCATCTTCTATATAAGGTTGAGTCAAAGTTCCTCAGAGTTCTGTTTTATCTCCAACCTTATTCTTACTTTTCATTAACGATCTTCTCAACTGCACTTCTAACTCTGTTCACTCTTATGGTGATGACTCAACTATATATTCTTCTACTCATTTCAAATCTGCTCCCTCTTTTGTTTCTAAGTTACTTCTCATCTTCTTTCCGATTCTATTCTTGCCGATTTGGATGGAATTTCCCGGTGGGGTCATAGCAACCTTGTGAAATTTAAATCTTTAAGAACTCAACTTCTTCTCATCTCCCTTTCAAAAATACTTCCCAAATTTCCTATCCTCTTCGATGGCTCTCCCGTCTTTCCTGTAAATAACATTAACATTCTTGGTCTAAACATAAGCAATAAACTGTCAGGGAAACCACATATCACAATGGTTGCTAAAGCGGCCTCTAAGAAACTGTGAATTCTGTTCAGGTTGCGAGAATTTTTTCCTTCTAAGCAGTTACTCCAAATATAAAAAGGTCTTATTCATTCTTGTATGGAGTACTGTTCTCACATTTGGGGGTGCTCCGTCTCCTCCTCTCTTCTAGATAGGGTTGAGTCTAAAGCTAAAAGATTAATAAATTGTTCCCTACTTTCTAACTCTCTTGACCCACTATCTCTGCGACGTGACGTTGGCGCACTATCCCTTTTCTATAGGTACTACAATGGCAGGTGGTCGAGGGAATTAGCCTCTCGCATTCCTCCACCGTTGCGTCATCCTCGTTGCACAAGGGGTGTCCTACTTTCGCACCAATTTTGTGTGGATTTAGGAAACCCAAGGCTAGTCAGTTCTGGTGCCTCCTTCTTTCCAGCCACCACTGCTCTGTGAAACTCTACCATCATCAATTTTTCATCATGAATTTAATCTTCCACTTTTCAAGGTTTCCGTCTGTGCTCACCTGAGGGATGTGCGTTAGGTCTGTGTTTGAGTGAGTTTTTTTCATTTTGTGTGTGCTCCCTCCTTGAAAAGGTCTCTGCACGTGAGTGGCGGTGTTCTGTAACAAAAAAGAGCTTCGCTGGCTCTGGCAATCCCCTCAACCTCAGTGCCAGCTGTCGCTGACACTCTCACTTCCCTCATACAGAATGAGCGTAGTCTGGCATGGGTAACATGTACTAGAAAATGCTAGAAAGTGCTAGAAAAGGCTAGAAATGACACTCAGGAAAGAGCTTGAGTTAGGCCCTGGCACTAGTACTTGAGGGTCAAATCAGGGTTGGCACGTGCCTGGCGAGATTAAGAGATTAACATAATTCATTAGTTGATTATCCGGATTAATTATCGGATTTTCAGATTAATTATTGGATTATCCGATTAATCGGATTAAAAATAACTCACGAAAGACCATGAAAAGGGGAGCTCTGTCCCAACAAAGTACCTCAGGAAAGAGAATGGTTTCCCCTCACTTGGCACTCTTTCCCCTCACTTGTCCCTTCATTTGGCACTGACACTGTCACTGGCATCTGCCGATAAGGTTCTCTTTCTATATATATATATATATATATATATATATATATATATATATATATATATATATATATATATATATATATATATATATATATATATATATATATATATATATATATATATATATATATATATATATATATATATATATATATATATATATATATATATATATATATATATATATATATATATATATATTATATATATATATATATATATATATATATATATATATATATATATATATATATATATATATATATATATATATATATATATATATATATATATATATATATATATATATATATATATATATATATATATATATATATATATATATATATATATATATATATATATATATATATATATATATATATATATATATTATATATATATATATATATATATATATATATATATATATATATATATATATATATATATATATATATATATATATATATATATATATATATATATATATATATATATATATATATATATTATATATATATATATATATATATATCAAACATCTACATAAGAATGTGGTACATATCTACATAAGAATGTGGTGAACGGTTTTACTTTTTTAATCATACTAACACTAATATCATGATTACATAATCTATTTTAAAAAGAAGAAATTGCTAAGTGACAAATCTCTTCTTTTTTCTTTACTGAATAATAGAAAAATTAATACAGAGAAAAAACTTTCAATCATTTTTAAAACCAATAAGAATCTGTCTCAAATAATTACAGTTTGATGAGATATTATTTTTTTATATTTTCAATCAAAAACTTGTTGATTTTCTTGCAAATACTCCCTCTAAAAATATTGTTAAATTCAAATGATTGATTTATATATATATATATATATATATATATATATATATATATATATATATATATATATATATATATATATATATATATATATATATATATATATATATATATATATATATATATATATATATATATATATATATATATATATATATATATATATATATATATATATATATATATATATATATGAGAAAATCAACAAGTCTTTGATTGAAATATCAAAGAATAATTATTAAAGTAAGTTTTATAATAACACTAAGTGGGGTTTAAATATTTAAATGATAATAAGAGAGTAAAGGAAATTTAATATAAATATATATTTAATTTATAATTTAAATAATATATATTATATCTATCTATCTATATATATATATATATATATATATATATATATATATATATATATATATATATATATATATATATATATATATATATATATATATATATATATATGTTAAAAAGAATTCTTTTAATATAATTATCTTTATTATAAAGTATTCTCTTAATATAATTTTAAGGAATTGTGAGGAATTTTGTTGTTTATTGAAGATTCAATATTATTTTTGTTAGGAATTTTATATTGCTTAATTATTTAATTAAGTATTAGAAGGGGAGCTCCTAGTTAGGTAGGGTTTGTAAATATATACATATAGAAGAGAAATAACAAATTTGAATATTTAAAAATTAATATACTGAGTTTAATATATTATCGTACAAAGATAAACTTTTTTATCCTTTAGAGTTAATATTGTTCAAAATCAGGTTTAAGTAATTGTGTTACCAGTTTCCTATTGAGTAATTACCTCAAAAGTTATTATTATATTCTGGAGAATTTATTATATCGATTGATTTATTTTTGCTTTAGCATTCAGTAGCTGAATTCGCCTCTTTGGGAGTCTAGAGTATTAGACGGGAACAAATTAAGAGGAGGTCTTCGTTTGATCTTTATTCAAGTTTCTCAGGCATGAAATTATTGAAAAAATTGGAGAATATCGCCAGATATTTATCCTGGTAAGATTAAACATCTCTTTTCTCCATCTTTGTAGAGAGCCCCCTTTACTTGATTATGAAATATGAAAATTAATATTAAAAAAAAAAAAAATGAAATAAAATTGAGGGTGATGAAAAAATAAAATGGGGTAAAACTAACCACTTGCACAGGGTAAAAATGGGTAATAGTATTATATAGACTATCTAAAACAAAATTTTAAGGAAAAAAAAAAAAACATTTTGACTGAAATTTTCAACAAAAATTAGACAAATTTTAAGGAAACTTTTCAGCACATTCCCTTTGTCAAAATAACTTGATAATTGACCTGTATATTGTTAAATCATCGATATTAATTTTGTTATAATTGGATTTTTTGTCTGTTACTCCAAAAATTTTATTTGCCCATGAATACTCAATTAGGAAAAAAAAATCTTTCTTTTTTTTAAAAAAAAATATATTTTTGGGCATAATTTTTTTTTTTTTTTTTTTTTTTTTTTAGCTATCCAAAGCTCACAAAATTTTCAGAGGGTGTACAGTTAAGCGAGATACGCATTTTTTATTTATAAAATTTTTTTTTATATCAAACAATATTTTTGCTGTGCACGGAATTTTTATTTCTTTAAATTTCTTATGCACAACACCAAAATGACTGGGTATACCAAAATATTTCATAAATAAAATTTGTAAATGAAAGAAATGCAAAAACACTAAGGATAGAGTTAAATATGTTACTAGTATTTTATAGTATAGACTTACAGAATGAAATGTTTAAAATACTGGCACTCAGTATTAGATATATCCTGAAAATATCAATAAAAAAAAGAGGTAAATATCTTAATGCTATAATTTAATAATAATGCTATTAGAACTAAGTATTAGAAGGTTACTTGTTATGGACGTACTTATATTTTTGAAAACCTAATTGTCATGGGAAATTTTTTATTTCAGTGGTTTTGATATTTGCAGTTTATATATATATATATATATATATATATATATATATATATATATATATATATATATATATATATATATATATATATATATATATATATATATATATATATATATATATATATATATATATATATATCAGAGGTGGGCATAAGCGCAAAGCGCAAAAGCGCTATTTGCCCTTTTGAGCTTTGCGAGAAATTTCGAAAATGTGCGCTTTTGCATTTGTGCTCTACAACTTTTTTAAGAGAGCAAAAGCGCAAATTTGCGCTATATCTAAATAAATTGTCCTGTTGCGCAAGTTTTTTGAAAATAGCACTTACCAATTTGCGCTTCGTCATTTTTCTTAAAAAACAATTTTGGGCTTATATTTCAGTTTCTTATTTAATCAGCCAAATTTTATTACTTTTATGTGGTACAGAGTAATTAAAAGTTAAAACTTAAACTAGGGATGCCGATATATAAAAAGATATCGATATATCGATAATCAGAAATTTTAAAAAATATCAAATTGCCCTCGAAACTATCAGTTTAAAATATAT
>SEYY01010624.1:0-10000 GCA_009176605.1 Armadillidium nasatum
TATATATATATAATATATATATATATAATATATATATATTATATATATATATATATATATATATATATATATATATATTATATATATATATATATATATATATATATATATATATATATATATATATATATATATATATATATATATATATATATATATATATATATATATATATATATATATATATATATATATATATATATATATATATATATATATATATATATATATATATATATATATATATATATATATATATATATATATATATATATATATATATATATATATATATATATATATATATATATATATATATATATATATATATATATATATATATATATATATATATATATATATATATATATAAAACAGGAAAAAGATTTAAATTAAATATATGTGAAGAGTAAGTTTAACCTCTTAATATATTAGGGCAAACAAAAAATATATTTGAGCTAAAATACACTCTACTAAATTGAATATATAAGTATACTAAGTTAAATATTCCAATATATTTGAGCTAAAATACACTCTACTAAAATGAATATATGTATACTAAGTTAAATATTCCAATATATTTAAGCTAAAATAAAAAATTTTTTAAGTTAATATATGGGTATGTTTATGTAACTCTTCCGATATGATACGAGAAACATGTTTAAGTATATTTATATTTAAATCATTCTAATATATCGATATATTGTTTTTAAACACTTTCTAGCTAGGTGCGTATTTAAATATTCAATATATTTAAAATAATATATTTATATTACATTTAAATATACATTTCTCTCAGTGTAAATATATTATATATATATATTATATATATATATATATATATATATATATATATATATATATATATATATATATATATATATATATATATATATATATATATATAATATTGATCACTCCAAAATAAAAATAAAAAAACATTTGAATCAGACTTCGACTCCGACTCCGCTTGAAAACACATGGAAATATGAATCCGAATCCGAAAATAGCTTCTCTGATCCGAAAATAGAATCTCTGATCCGAAAATAGAATCTCTGATCCGAAAATAGAATCTCTGATCCGAAAATAGAATCTCTGATCCGAAAATAGAATCTCTGTTACGAAAATAGCTTCTCTGATCAGAAAATAGCTTCTCTGATCCGAAAATAGCTTCTCTGATCCGAAAATAGCTTCTCTGATCCGAAAATAGCTTCTCTGATCCGAAAATAGAATCTCTGATCCGAAAATAGAATCTCTGTTACGAAAATAGCTTCTCTGATCCGAAAATAGCTTCTCTGATCCGAAAATAGCTTCTCTGATCCGAAAATAGAATCTCTGATCCGAAAATAGAATCTCTGATCCGAAAATAGAATCTCTGTTACGAAAATAGCTTCTCTGATCCGAAAATAGCTTCTCTGATCCGAAAATAGAATCTCTGATCCGAAAATAGAATCTCTGATCCGAAAATAGAATCTCTGATCCGAAAATAGAATCTCTGTTACGAAAATAGCTTCTCTGATCCGAAAATAGCTTCTCTGATCCGAAAATAGCTTCTCTGATCCGAAAATAGAATCTCTGATCCGAAAATAGAATCTCTGATCCGAAAATAGAATCTCTGATCCGAAAATAGCTTCTCTGATCAGAAAATAGCTTCTCTGATCCGAAAATAGCTTCTCTGATCCGAAAATAGAATCTCTGATCCGAAAATAGAATCTCTGATCCGAAAATAGAATCTCTGTACGAAAATAGCTTCTCTGATCAGAAAATAGCTTCTCTGATCCGAAAACAGCTTCTCTGATCCGAAAATAGAATCTCTGATCCGAAAATAGAATCTCTGTTACGAAAATAGCTTCTCTGATCCGAAAATAGAATCTCTGTTACGAAAATAGCTTCTCTGATCCGAAAATAGAATCTCTGATCCAAAAATAGAATCTCTGATCCGAAAATAGAATCTCTGATACGAAAATAGCTTCTCTGATCCGAAAATAGCTTCTCTGATCCGAAAATAGCTTCTCTGATCGAAAATAGAATCTCTGATCCGAAAATAGAATCTCTGTTACGAAAATAGCTTCTCTGATCCGAAAATAGCTTCTCTGATCCGAAAATAGCTTCTCTGATCCGAAAATAGAATCTCTGATCCGAAAATAGAATCTCTGATCCGAAAATAGCTTCTCTGATCCGAAAATAACTTCTCTGATCCGAAAATAGCTTCTCTGATCCGAAAATAGCTTCTCTGAACCGAAAATAGCTTCTCTGATCCAAAAATAGAATCTCTGATCCGAAAATAGAATCTCTGTTACGAAAATAGCTTCTCTGATCCGAAAATAGCTTCTCTGATCCGAAAATAGCTTCTCTGATCCGAAAATAGAATCTCTGATCCGAAAATAGAATCTCTGTTACGAAAATAGCTTCTCTGATCCGAAAATAGCTTCTCTGATCCGAAAACAGCTTCTCTGATCCGAAAATAGAATCTCTGATCCGAAAATAGAATCTCTGATCCGAAAATAGAATCTCTGATCCGAAAATAGAATCTCTGATCCGAAAATAGAATCTCTGGGACGAAAATAGCTTCTCTGATCCGAAAATAGCTTCTCTGATCCGAAAATAGCTTCTCTGATACGAAAATAGAATCTCTGATTCGAAAATAGAATCTCTGTTACGAAAATAGCTTCTCTGATCCGAAATTGCCCTCTGACTAGAAGGCGTTGAAATAAAAAGGTGGTTCAGACGGAGATTTATAGCTGTTGATAGATTGCCAGATTTAGCGATATTTTGACAGAATCTGGTATCGGTCAAAAGTGCAAACCTTACTACTCCTGTAATGTTTAAAAAATATGAAGAATTCACGTCCTGTCAATTTAAAGAATTTTGAAGACGATCCAATCATTGTTTTTTTGCGTGTTTCAAGTTTTTTTTTCGGGACTGAAGTTTCACAGAATAACAAACTCACCTTCACATCAAATGTGTGTTTTGTATTTGAAATGAATCCTTTTGTCGTTTGAGCATCGTAGGTGTTCAACTTTATTTGTTGAATAGTGTCTTAAATGCTTCTTAGTTGAATTTGAGGAGCTACAGAATAATTGAAATGTAAAGCATAATTACTTACTTAGATATATTTTACCGATTTCTATGATAAAAACCTTTCTTCTGGTTATATTTTGGAACTTTTGAATAATTACTAAATATTTCCAAGGTTTGAGAAAAAAATTTAAGTGCAAGTAATTTACCTGTATTTTTTAAAAGGATACTCGTCAAGGTCCGAACTGAGTATAATATCTTGAAAAAGGCAGAACGATGCTTACCTTTTGAAATTTTCTAAATATAGCGGATTCAACAGCTTTTGTTGTTGCAGCCACCGCAGCGTTAGTATTTGCAATCAAATCATACGGTGATGTACTTTGAAAGTTCAATGGAGGTTTCATATTAATATAGAACTTTTCAAAATATGAACCATTTGGAGCATTCTGTAAATTATTTTTATTAAGATTTTTAATAATTAAAGACAAAAGGCATGAAATTAAAATTATCTATAACTATAACAAGAGTTTTTTTTATTTTATTTTATTTTATTTTAGAAATGGAATCTAAATATAAAACTTTACAAGATTTTATACTGTAATTAAATATGTAAAAATCATTCTCACTTCGAGAAAACGAAAAAAGTTACTTTATTTACATAGTTTACATTTTAAATCAAAAACTCTCAAAATTCAAATTTTTAAATGTTTCATACCAAATTGTTTTTCTATGTTAATCTAAAAGGAAAATGAAAATAATATTTAGAGATGAATCGAAACTGAAATTATCCATACTCAATAATGCCAGGATTATATATATATATATATATATATATATATATATATATATATATATATATATATATATATATATATATATATATATATATATATATATATATATATATATATATATATATATATATATATATATATATATATATATATATATATATATATATATATATATATATATATATATATATATATATATATATATATATATATATATATATATATATATATATATATATATATATATATATATATATATATATATATATATATATATATATATATATATATATATATATATATATATATATATATATATATATATATATATATATATATATATATATATATATATATATATATATATATATATATATATATAGGATAGCCAAAAATGAATTTATCATCTTAAGTAGTTACATTATAATAGATCAAAAACAGCATTATATTAAAGTTACTAAATGCAAAATTTTAAAATATCAATCTTTAATCAATAATCAACGTTTCAATCTTTCTAAGGTCATTATTGAGATCACTCTGAAAGAAAATAGAAAAATCTATAAATTATGATAATCATTGCAGTTTTATTTGTTTTATAGTATATTTTTTATTTTTTTATATTTGTTTTGTTATTGCTGCATTTTCATTCTATTGATCTTATCATATTTATTGAATTTTATATTTTCTCCCACAGTGATCTGATAATGACCTTGGTAACGTCGAAACGTTGATTATTGATTAAAGATTGATATTTTTAACTTTTGCATTTAGTAACTTTAATATAATGCTGTTCTTTATCTTTTATAGTATAACTTCTTAAGATGCTACATTTGTTTTTGGGTACATTTTTATAATTAAAATTAAGCTCTTAAGAAACACCATCATTTTTATCGATGTATATATATATATATATATATATATATATATATATATATATATATATATATATATATATATATATATATATATATATATATATACTCTGGTAGACAAAGGCTAGAGGCTAAGCCTACCAGTTGGGGAAATACCGGAAATCTAGCCGTTAATGGCCAAACATGTCCCGATATACGACATTTAAAAGAGTATAAGTCAAAGGAAGATGAGAAAACAGATAAAAGGAGAGTGTTCCAGACTTTACCTGTAGTGTACATGAAATGTTCAGCATAGTGGTTGAGTTTGGAGTCGGAGAGTTGGAGAGAGAAATCATGAGACTGTGTAGAAAGTCGTATCGCACGCACCCTTCTCAATGGAGGAGGTATGAGTCATGAGAGTTCAGAAGAGTAATGTCCGTTACAATAGCGATATTATAGAGAAAATGACACAACAATTCGACGGGCAGAAAGAGACTGGAGAGAATTAGTAAGAGCAATAGAGTTTATAAAACAAAAAGCCCTAGAAGCACCTATGAAGAGCTGTACGTGTAGAACTACTCTAGATATGTGCGCCTACTCCATACAGGGTTGAACAACACCTCTATAAATTGGAAGCTATTGAAATGACCTAAAAAATATCATGAATTTAACTCAGAACATCCAATATCTTAGAAGCTTGTTTAGAAAGAGGAGTAATGTGATCCTTCCAAGAAAGATCACGAGGAAAAGAAACATTGAGAATATTGAGAACTGATGAAGGTTTGAGTCGAGTGCTTTCCAAGATGTCAAAGTTGCGTGGAAGGTTGTGTTGAGTAGAATGATGAAAGAATTGAGTTTTTGAGGTATTAAAATCGACCATTTTTTTGCTGCCCCAATTTGAAATGCAAGAATGGTTAGAGGTTAGTTTTTCCAAGGCAACCCTTCTTGCATCAATTAATTGCTGTTTGGAGGGATTATTCAAAGTGAAAGGAGCAATGAGGGGTAGAGTCATCAGCTTAGGAGTGGTTAGGTAATAAAGTAATAGAGAAAAGGTTATTAATGGTAAATAGGAAAAGAGCTGGAAATAAGACAGATCTTTGAGGAACACAACTATTTATTGATTTAAAGGAAGAATGATGGCAATGTACAACAACTGTTATAGAACGACGATAAAGGAAATCAGAAAGAAGGTCACAGAGAAAAGGGAAGATTCCGAAGGAGGGTAGCTTAGAAATCAAAGTTTTGAGCTAAACTCTATCGAAGGGTTTTGAAGTGTCTAGATCGGAGAACCAAGAGTCAGAGTCTTTACGAAAGTCATATTGTCGATTAGAGGTAAAAAAAATTAGAAGAATTGACGTTTTTCGAAATCTTCCTGTTAGGGATAAATTCGAAAACTTTATAAAGAACGAAGGTTAAAAAAATCGGAAGATAGTTACAGGCTTTAGAAAAGATTACAACATTACGTATAAATGAGTTGGAGAGGGTTGAAGGAAGAGGAATAGCTACGGAATCGTCTAAGTAGTGTTAGAAGGAAAAGTGTGGGCGAAGAGTTTAGCTTTAGTAGAATGTAAATCGGCCATTGTATCATTAGAAGATACTAGAGGAAGGAAAGAGGAAGAAGTAAAGTTAGAGTTGACATTTTTTTGCAAAATGTCAGATAGGGCTAGAAGAAGACGAAATTGAAAGATTATTGCATTTTGCAGAAAAGTATTTGGTATCAGGAAGAATTTATTTTATAAGATTTCAGGATGTAATATAGATTGAATGAATTTCTGGGGTTTAAAGATAACGGTCATCCCTGAAGGCAGCATCCTAGTGGTTAAATCAAGGCTTGTTAAGCTTACTTGAAGAGAAAGAATATGGAATCAACGCCTCCATGCCAGAGAGAATCATCTCGGTTATGAGCTCATCACATTTCGAAGGGCCACTCTCACGGAAGCAGTAACCATTTCATGGGAAATCAGAGACGTACAACTGCAAGTAAGACAAGTTAGCAGCTCCGAAGTGCCAGAAACGTCTCTTCGTCGAAGGTGGGGGCCGCTCTTGCGGAAGACTTAAAGAAACAGAACAAAAAACGAAGATAAAATGATCGAATGGTTCCAGAGGAAGAAAGAGTCATGGATACTGATAGGGAGATGCACCAACTGTTCAAGGTTGCTTTGGTTAGAAGAGTTATAGACGAGTTCACCAGCTGGATCTTGAGAACTAGATGAAAGCCATTGGAGGTGGTGAACATTGAAATCACCTAAAATGATAATTTCGAAGAATGGAGAAGAAGAAAGAATGTGCTCTATTTTAGAGATTAAATAGTCTAAGAATTATGAGATAAATAGACGGAACAAATAAATTTAGTAGTAGAATTGCAAGAAAGCTGAATTCATAAAAAAGTAGAGAATTCAGAAGACTTTAAATTAGATACAGGTAAATAAAACAACATCGTTGCGCACATATGAGCAACATCTTACTTTGGCTGAAAATTGAGGATAAAGAGAGTAGGAGGTAGCATAATAAGGTTTGCTGCTAGCGCACCAAAGCAGATGAGATCAGTTAAGAACAGGGGATAAGGTTTAGAAGAGAGGCGGCGTTCGACAAAGTGAAAATTAGGAAAAAGACAGCGAATGTTGCAGAAATTTATAAAAAAAAGACCTTACACCGTAGCAAGCATGAAGCGAGTTCTTGGCAATACCATCCTCAACAACGGAGGCTGCCAGAACCAATGTGATGATGTGTTGAATGGTGAATGAGGGGCTATATTTTGAGGCCACCTCTCTATCCTTTCCCGAGATAGTTTTATATTTCTCCATTTTTCTATTTCAATAGGTAATGTAGGAGTTAACGTTTATAAATTTGTGGAAACATGTTATGAAATGGGTGTAGATGTTATTGGAGCATAGACACTTTCATTTGAGACGAGAATATACTAAAGATCCTCTTAGAAGGTGAAACGGTAAAGGAACGAACCAAAGGGCATCAGAGTGAAACGGAATGGTCTAACCCATAATACTGTATCACTACGCTGGTTATGCCTAGTTGACGAGTACTTGCATCGCTTCGGAGTGGCGCTACGTTCTCCACAAACACACACACACACACACACACACACACACACACATATATATATATATATATATATATATATATATATATATATATATATATATATATATATATATTATATATATATATATATATATATATATATATATATATATATAATAATATACCCGTTTAAAAGTTAAAAAAATTAAAAAAAAAAAAAAAAAAAAAAAACAAAAAATTATATTTTATGCATAACTTGTTTATATAATGTTTATGTTTTTGAGAAGCAATTTAAAACTAATGCATAAATAAAAATAAAGTTTCTTTTTGTTATAAAAGTAATTATTATTTATGTATAAAGACATAAACTATTATTTTAAAAAGAAAAACATTTAAAATATAATGTAAATTGTAAACTATTTTGTAAACAAATTCTTAATGCACGTTGGCCGTTCTTTTTGCTATGTTTCCTCCATTTCTACTCTACTTTCGCGCCTAAAAGCAATTCGCGCGAGAAACCTCGAAGGGAAAACCATTTTAAAAAATTATTATTAAATGTAAAATATATTTCTTTTATATTATATTATATTATATTATATATGCAATTAAAAAATGTTAGTGTTCAAAATTTTGATTCCAATGTATTTTAATATGTATTATTTAAATATATTATTTAATAATAATTTCTAATTTAAATAAATAAAACTTTGTATATTATTTCAATATGAATTTATGAAACTTTAAGAATAATAAGGTTGTAAACCATTTTTGTTATAATTATCTAAACTAAGAAAATAAAGTGGAAAACTAGCTACTTTTTCTCACACCTTCCCAATTTTGAGATAATTTTCAGAAGGTATAGAAATAAGTAGTCAATATTCACTTTACCCTAGAAGCCAAAGAAGAAGCCGCTCTCTCCAGAAGAAGACGTCCTAAGCAGAGGCCAGAAGAAACCGCCACTACAGCAGCAGAAGAAGACGTCCAAAGCAGAGGCAAGAAGAAGCCGCTCCCACAGCAGCAGAAGAAGAAGTTCTAACACCTCTACTCCCAAAAGGAGATCCAGTTTGGCAGACCATTTGCCCTCGACTGTGGTTCCTCCTTTGAAGTAGCCTTCAATCTGAGGCTACAGACGTCCAGCAGGCCTGAAGAGAAGTGGTGGCTACTACACGCCTACCAGTCGGCATTCCACAAGGGGACATTGAAAACACCCAGCCTCCTGATCTATCCCCCTTCGCGCTACAACACACAGTATAGGGACCTCCAGCACCATATATTGGTATCCCCAGAGATAATTAGGTCTATATATATATATATATATATATATATATATATATATATATATATATATATATTATATATATATATATATATATATATATATATATATATATTTATGTATTTATATTACCTCTTGTGGGAAAAGGCCGGAGCCCTACCAAATTTTCACCAGAGTAAGGAGTAAATCGGTATCCTGATCAGATTAAAGGCCGATATGTCCCGAAACACGGCGTTTTAAGGGTTTGTAAGTTAAGGAAATTGGGGAAAATAGATGAAAGCAGTGTGTTCCAGACTTTATTAGTAGAGTACATGTAAGACTGAGCATAGAGGTTAAGTCTTGGGTCAGAGAGTTGGATAGAGAAAAGATGAGACTGTGTAGAAAGACGTGTCGCGTGAGTTCTCCTCAAAGGAGGAGGAATGGGACGAGAGAGTTCGGAAGAGCAGTTTCCTTTGTAATAGCGATAGTATAGAGAAAGTGAAAGCAACAATTCGGCGGGCAGAAAGAGACTGGAGAGAATTAGTGAGAGTAGGAGAGTTGATGAGACGAAAAGCCCTAGACTCCACCTTTTCAAGGAGAGCTCTATTAGTGGAACCACCCCAGATGTGTGAGGCATACTTCATACAGGGGCGAACAACACCCCTATAAAGAGCAAGCAACTGGGGTGGTGTGAAAAAGTTCTGAAGGCGATTCAAAACACTCAGCTTCTTAGAAGCTTGTTTAGAAAGAGAAGTAATGTGATCTTTCCAAAAAAGATCATGAGAAAAATAAACACCAAGAATATTAAGGAGAGATGAAGGTTTGAGTTGTGTGTTTTCGAAGAAGGTATCATAGTTGTGTGGGAAATTGTGGTCAAGTAGAGAGATGTAGGAAATGAGTTTTTAAGGTATATATATATATATATATATATATATATATATATATATATATATATATATATATATATATATATATATATATATATATATATATATATATATATATATATATATATATATATATATATATATATATATATATAT
>SEYY01010624.1:15000-27500 GCA_009176605.1 Armadillidium nasatum
TTGTTACTAGCGATGAATTAGAGTAAATGTTCCCCAATTTTATATACTGAGGTTTTCCAGTTAGATAAGATCTATTCCATCGCAGTGAGTATCTTTCAATGCCAATTATATTTATTTTCTTTAATTAAAATAATATCATGATCAATAGAATTAAATGCTTTTGTAAAATCCAGTAATAATAGCACAGATGAATCTTTTTGTTCTATGTTTTCGTATATTTTTTCAGTCGGGCACATGAGAGCATCAGATGTTGATCTTCTATTACGGAAGCCAGATTGAAATTCGTTAAGGAGATTATTTAAATTAAGGTATTCAGTTAGCTGTATTAATATTAATTTCTCAAATATTTTACTAATAATATGTGTAATTGACATCGGTATTTAATTCAGAGGATGGATCTATCATCATTTTTTGTGAATTGGTTTAACTTTTGTGAGCTTGAACGCAAGTGGAAATATTCCCGTGAAGAAGAATTAAAGAAGAACAATTAAATAGGTCTTTTAATGAGGAAGAAATTATGTCGACAATGAGTTTAAGCATATTATTGGAAATGATATGAATGTCACATGTTTTATTTTTGGCCTGCAGTTACCGTTTTAACTTGTGGGTCCTAGATATCCTTAAGTTAAAAGATTAACCACAATGTCTGGAATAGGTTTGGATGGGAATCCTGTTAGCCACCTTTTGTTTACCAATGTTTATGAAGTGATTATTGAGTTCGTCGGCAATTTCCTTTTGCTTGTTTATTATCTTACCATTTATGTTTAGTTCTTTTATATTAATTGACTCCTGATTTATTTTTGTTAATTAAGCTATTTATTAGGCCCCATGTTGTTTTAGAATCATTATGGACGTCATTAGATTTGTTTACGTCGCTTTTATTTTTTATTTTCTTTAGGACAATTTTTAATTGTTTATCAAAGTTCACAAATAATTGAAATGGTACAATTCCTTCTTTGTAATTGCATTAAAGTTTATGTTTCTAATTTATCGATTTTTTTAAGAAATATGTCATCTAAAGATTTTGAACATTTTTTGGTCCTAATTGTTTAGTTTTATTGGGAAGGAATCGTTGTAGTACATAATTAATGAGTAATAAAATGTTGAATTTCGAATCAATACTAACTTGCTCATTCTGTTTGAATGAAAAGTCAATATTGCTTACCTTATCTACACACGCTCTCCTGCAATTCTCGTTATCTGTTATATATTTAAAGGTAGTAAGGATTCGCGTTTTATTAGTATTAAAATTTACAAGACAGAGATAATGGTCTGAAATGTCCGTCTTAATTATAAAAGATTTGATATTGCAGTCAAAATTACCCCATATGTGATCCAGTAAAGTGGGGTTTCTTTCCTCAGTGTTATTAAGGTGAGTAGGTAATATTATATAGTTGATAAAACTGTTTGTCATCACTGCGTTGGAAAGTGAGTTGTTGCCTGAGGAGGAATTGTGATTTCATAGATCAATGTTGAAATCGAAGGCAATTATCGTCTTTGTGTTACGCAAATGTGTTTGAATTGTAGATTTCAGAGAATTTATGAATTCTGTTTTTGACGCATTTGGGGGCCTATATAACCCTACAACGATTATTTTTGAGGACTCGTTTTCAATGCACACTACCAGGACTTCTATACTATCATTTATCAAGGAAAATATTGTTTTAGGATGTTCACTAATATCGTTTCTTGCAAATATAGAAACCCCTCCCCATCCTGGTAATTTGACCTCACAAGGTGAGCTTCGTTAAATCTTGGTAAGGAATACAAGTTTTTATTATAATCATTTAAAATTGTTTCTCTCAATATTATGCAATCAAGATTAATGTTTTGGTATCTGATGTAGTTTAGTAATTCGTCATAATGTTTATTTAAGGCTTCTTACGTGTAGATGATATGATGACAAATTGTTGACGTCATTTGAGATATTGTTTTTAAGGGAGTCTCAAAAATATATTTCGAAGTAATTGTAAAGTTGTTAATCAGGGTTTCCTCCCAATTTTTATCGTAATCCATAATATTATAATGATAATACTAAAAAAATATCTAATAATAAAGATAATAATAACTATAATAAATATAACTGTAATATCAATGAAAATATTTATAATAGGGATGATAAGAATAAAGAGGAAAAAATAATAATAATAGAAAAATTAATTATAATAAAATAAATAATTGGAATAATTATATTAATATTACTATAGAAGGACTAATGATAAGAATAATAATAATGTTATTATCATCATTAATAATAATAATAATAATAATAATAATAATAATAATAATAATAATAATAATAATAATATATAACGTATTGAGAGTGTAGATAATTAATAATAAAAATAATAATAATAATAATAATAATAATAATAATAATAATAATAATAATAATAATAATAATAATAATAATAATAATAATAATAATAATAATAATAATAATAATAATAATAATATTATTATTATTATTATTGCTATTATTATTATTATTATTTATATTATTATTATTATTATTATTATTATTATTATTATTATTAATATTATTATTATTATTAATTCTCTACACTCTCAATACGTTGACGATACAGCTATTTTAGTATCAGACAGTAATATAGATACCCTAAACACAAAAGTAAATAACGTATTAGAGAATGATGCAACATGGGCAGAGGCTAACTGTCTTTCTCTGAATCTCCAAAAAAACACAATACATAATAATGACAAACGCTACAAAAACCTATCAAACTAAATGTTATGACAAAAGACACTATCATAAATCGATCCACGTCTGCAAAACTATTATATTTATTATTATTCTTATTATCCCTATTGTTTACTGTCTTCATAATTGTAAAACTATTAGCTTACAGATATTTTAATGTTATTATTGTTAGTCATTACTTTTCTTTGTTATTTTCAATATTATCTTTAAGTTTAGGTTAAGATTATGCTTTTAAATTTTTTTTTAAGTCTCCAGTGTTTGTTTCTTTGTTTTAAACTTCATCTTATTAATGATTCATAATAAATTTGTATCAATTTACTGGGCTCAAAGGAAGAATTCGTCTCCCAAGAAGCCCATTTCAGTAATGTATCAAAACATATAAAGAAAACGATTTTTATATGTACAGCTTTTTACTAACTGGAAAAATTAATAAAGATAGTAGATTAAAGATTCATAAAATAATAACAATAACAATAATAATAATAATAATAATAATAATAATAATAATAATAATAATAATAATAATAATAATAATAATAATAATAATAATAATAATAATATATAATATATATATATATATATATATATATATATATATATATATATATATATATATATATATATATATATATATATATATATATATATATATATATATATATATATATATATATATATATATATATATATATATACCTTGCGTAGTAATAACTCTCTAGTAGTCCAAAGAAATGAAGCAGTGAGAGAGTTTCTCACAGGGCATTTTCTCTCTATTTTACAAACTTCTCTGAAGGTTATATATATATATATATATATATATATATATATATATATATATATATATATATATATATATATATATATATATATATATATATATATATATATATATATATATATATATATATATATATATATATATATATATATATATATATATGTATAATTCATTTTCAATTTGAAAATTACAGGGTGTAAGTTTTTCTTTTATGAACTTGGGAGTAAAAAAATGAAAATCACATATTACATAAAATGAGCATTAGGAAAGTATTATAGATATATATATATATATATATATATATATATATATATATATATATATATATATATATATATATATATATATATATATATATATATATATATATATATATATATATATATATATATATATATATATATATATATATATATATATATATATATATATATATATATATATATATATATATATATATATATATATATATATATATATATATATATATATATATATATATATATATATATATATATATATATATATATATATATATATATATATATATATATATATATATATATATATATATATATATAATATATATATATATATATATATATATATATATATATATATATATATATATATATATATATATATATATATATATATATATATAATATATATATATATATATATATATATATATATATATATATATATATATATATATATATATATATATATATATATATATATATATATATATATATATATATATATATATATAATATATATATATATATATATATATATATATATATATATATATATATATATATATATATATATATATATATATATATATATATATATATATATATATATATATATATATATATATATATATATATATATATATATATATATATATATATATATATATATATATATATATATATATATATATATATATATATATATATATATATATATATATATATATATATATATATATATATATATATATATATATATATATATATATATATATATATATATATATATATATATATATATATATATATATATATATATATATATATATATATATATATATATATATATATATATATATATATATATATATATATATATATATATATATATATATATATATATATATATATATATATATATATACCACATAAACCGTGGGATAAAATCTACAAATTATATACTTCTAATGAGGATTAGAACCTTGACGGGAGAGCATCACCAGCTCTTGGAGCGTGTGGTTCGCTCGCTCTGAACTGGTGGTGGCCTGAAGGGCAGCAATTTGTCTGTCTGGAGGGACGGCATATGCCCTCATATGTGAGGTCTGCTCACAGATACAAAACAAAAAAAATCGAACCCTGACCTCTAAGATGGTAAGACATTGCTCTAACCACTAGCGCAATGTCTTACCATCTTAGACGTCAGAGTTCGAATCCTCATTAGCAGTATATATATATATATATATATATATATATATATATATATATATATATATATATATATATATATATATATATATATATATATATATATATATATATATATATATATATATATATATATATATATATATATATATATATATATATATATATATATATATATATATATATATATATATATATATATATATATATATATATATATATATATATATATATATATATATATATATATATATATATATATATATATATATATATATATATATATATATATATATATATATATATATATATATATATATATATATATATATATATATATATATATATATATATATATATATATATATATATATATATATATATATATATATATATATATATATATATATATATATATATATATATATATATATATATATATATATATATATATATATATATATATATATATATATATATATATATATATATATATATATATATATATATATAGTAGTGTAGGGGCACTTTAAGCAGGTGCTAGATTTTGTAAAAAGTCGCTAAATATAGCAACCTGTCCGATATCAATTTCCTTCGTGAGATTATTTATCTGGTTCATGCTCTTTTCTGATGCCTCGGGGATTGTTAAAAGCTACAGGAGAGTTGTGTTCCTACAAATGGAGGAGAGTACCCCTTTCATAAGGTAGATGGCATATGTGGGGCCCACAAACCTTTTTATTATTATTTATCTTTAAAATTTTTACTGTTTTCAAATCTCTCTAGGTTTGCTTAGGAAAGGTTTTGTGACCTTGATTTCTTTCCGCTTTTTTGAACTGTGTATTTAGCATTTTATATCGGATGCTTGAAGAAAAAAAATGCTATTAATCTTGAAGAGAAGATACTTATAAAGGGGAATTCACATATTTTGCTATAATGTATATGCTTATGTAGCTGTGTATCGGTGTGCATGAGCCGACTTATCCCTTAAACACTGAACTGGGGTATATATTACCCCACACCTCTATTTCACTGTCTCTATACGATATTTTTGAGCTACACTTTTGTGGTTCTCAGTACCTTCAAATGAATGTCTGGCCTATAGGGAAAGGTATTCCGGTGTTGCTAACCCAATTAGTTTTTAAGTTATTTTTGTGCAAAGTCAATTTTGACCATTTTTCATCCCCCCCCTTGGACAAGTAATTTTGGTTCTTCGAGGTCAAAATGCAACTGAATGGATGGTCCTACATCTTCACTTAAGTACTAGAAACATTATTTTTTAAAATAAAAATTTTTCCTTAAAAAAAAAAAAAAATTCTATAATTTTTTTTTTTTGAGTTTTTACCTTTTTTTAAAAAATTAAAATTTTTATATAAAAACTTTTATTACATTTCTTAATTTTATATCTGTAATTAATAAAATAGGTTATAAAACAAGGTTTTTTAGTAACATTTAATAAAATTTTAAATTAAGTATTTTATATTATTTTTCAAAATTGGGGTAACATTGCCCCAGTTCAGTGTTACAGTACAAGATAAAAGGTTTAGTGTTTAAGGGATAATGAATATGCTTATTAATGATCTAAATGCTTCAGTCGATAAGTGTGTTTTTTGAATTTTTATCATATTAGAATGGACATTATAAGAATATGTATGTTAAAAAGCTAAACATATGATAAAAAATATTTTATTAAGTGAATAGTTTAAATAATATAAGATAGTGGTACAGTGGTAAGGTGGTAACCTACAACAAAAGTTGTTTTGTGTGTTGGGATAGGCCTAGCAAGCCACCAACTGATTGCTTTGCTCAAGAAACTCATGTCTCGTTCGAGACAGGTGCTAGCACCTACAGGAGTATGGTGTGGTGGTGGTGGTGGGAAATAGTTTAAGTAAAATGCTGAAAGTTATATGTAATATTAGCTATTTTTTAAAAATAAAAAAGTAAAAAAATATAAAAAAAAAAAAAAAAAAAAAAAAAAAAAAAAAAAAAAAAAATTTTTTTTTATATAAAATAAAAAAAATTTTGGAAAAATTTTACTAAAATAAATATTTTGAAGTTCTAAACAGTGTAATTTTTTTTATTTATAAAAGAGATGTAGTGTGGAAAATACAAAATATTACGCCCTAGTTATATTGAATGCTGGTACCATTAGAAAGTGAATGAATAAGTTATTAGTTTGCAAAGCATCGATATTGATAATGTAGCCTGGTATGTTAAATATATTTGTGAAATTTTTGTATTATTATGCTTGATATGGATAGAAACCAATTATTGGTGTTTGTTTGGTCAATATATTGGTATCTTAAGCTTTCCAGTGTAGGTTAATTTATAAAGAACCTTAAGTCAATAAAACAGATTGAGTGCGGAAAAGACAAAGTTTTTACGAACCAATTATATTGAATGTTGGTGCCACTCAATAGTGAATGAATAAGTTATTAGTTTGCATAGCTATGATATTGATAAGGAATCATAAATGTTAAGTAGTTTTATAAAATTTGGGTGTTCTTGTGTTTGATATGGAAATAAGCCTTTATATTTGTGTTTGAATTGTTAAAGGTGAAAATGTATGGCTATATTACCTATAGAGTAAAAGTATGTTCAATTTATGAAATGTATATATAAATAACGGATGATTTACGACGAGTGATGATGTGACTCGATTTTTACTCGGATGGATCAGCGGAATATACTTAGGAAACAAGATAAAGGGAATTTAACATATGAAGAAAGATGGAATTTGCAATCTTTCGGTGCTAAGTGTGTCGGCTCTTGAATGGGCCGGCTGTAATAACCTCTAATATATATAGTCCATATGGATTAAAATTAATAATAATAATGTTAATAATAATAATAATAATAATAATAATAATAATAATAATAATAATAATAATAATAATAATAATAATAATAATAATAATAAATAATAATAATAATAATAATAATAATAATAATAATAATAATAATAATAATAATAATAATAATAATAATAATAATAATAATAATAATAATAATAATAATAATGAATCCTTGAGAGAAGGCGAGATGTTAGGGCTATAGAATTTCAACTAGGACATGTGCATGTTTCCATTCATCAATGAAAAAAAGGGATAAAGTTATGATGATATTTACCTGGAAATTTCAAAGTGAAGTCGAAGTTGTAAAATATATATATATATATATATATATATATATATATATATATATATATATATATATATATATATATATATATATATATATATATATATATATATATATATATATATATATATATATATATATATATATATATATATATATATATATATATATATATATATATATATATATATATATATATGACAGGTTATGACATATATGATATATATGACAGGGTTATGATGATTAATAGTTTGAACAATGGTTTTTATTAAAGTGTAATTACGTTTCCATCAATCAATGTCAAAAAAAGTTAAAAGATTCGGAAATATTTACCAAACCCATGAACAATGAACGTGGCCTAGCATTGTACAATGTGCTGTGATGAAGCCCCAGGTAATTGGATGAATATCGTCAGTTTGAGCTCTGTTTGCATGAAACTCGAATGGGTTCGGTTGGTTTATGTGGAATATTGCCGTAAGTAAAGTTAAAATACTGTAATATTATGTTGTGAAATTATATATAGCAGGGTTATGTGCCTATATTTGTGTTTTATAAGAACTTCATTGTTCCTTTATGCTTATATTACTTATTAAGAATATAAAATATATAGTTTTATAAAAATGAAATGTTAATTTATAATTTTTACGTAATACTTAGTAAAATTTGTTGAAAATATTTAGTGAAAAACTCTTTCTTCTTAATTAAAAATCTCTTTATTTGTTTTCAAGTTATGCAAAATTAGCATTTTAAAAAAAATATTTGTCGAAATAAACATGTTTCTAAAACGGACAACAATATGTGTAAAAATGTCTTCATTTTTATGTGTCTTTTAATGTAACTGAGTATGACGTTTACTGCTTTATGCATCTGGGGTTATGATGCCTTATACTGCAGAGTAAACGAGGTTATTGGGGTGTATTTTTGTGTTCGTTTGTTATTGAAAGAGAGAGAGAGAGAAGAGAGAGAGAGAGAGAGAGGGAGAGAGAGAGAGCGAGTGTGAGAGAGAGTATTTGGTAGCTTGGGCTGATGTATTAGAGAATATATACCTAGCATGTACTTATGGATGAGAATTTATGTGTGTTTGTGTTTGCTAGGTTTGTGTGTATGTGCGTGTGCGAGTGCGCGTGTTTTTGCGTTTGAGAGTATGCACATGTTAGTGTCAAGTATTACCTGCTTCTATAGCTTACTTTATACTGATAAAGTATTGTGTTTAGATGGCTTATATTGTGAGACACTACTACTGCTCCTTTATAGCTTAATATAATAGTAATAATAATTTTAAATTGGAATAAATATAAAAAGAATATTTAGTGAAATTTGTTTATCTAGTGAAAAACTTTTTACTTTGGAAACACGCAAGCGATCAGTTGTGATCCTTATTTGGAGTACTATGATAAGGAAAATAAAAATCGTTATTATGTAAACATTCAATGTGAATATATATATATATATATATATATATATATATATATATATATATATATATATATATATATATATATATATATATATATATATATATATATATATATATATATATATATATATATATATATATATATATATATATATATATATATATATATATATATATATATATATATATATATATATATATATATATATATATATATATATATATATATATATATATATATATATATATATATTGTACATGTTTTTTGACATTCTTACCGACTGCACTCTGACACGGGTAACGAGGTAAAGGTTCCAACCCTATTTCGCATACTAATATAATATATATCAAATCTTTTTAAATCCACTAAATGTTCGTGCAGTCGAGAGGGGCCCATTTGAGAGTCCACTTGATAAGTATTTCTTGAGACTTCTCGACGCGGATTCTCTTTTGTACTGTGTTGACTCGGTTAGTAACGTTCTTGCTTACCATCTAAGAGGTCGATGGTTCGATTTCTAAATATTACAAACTTAAAAAATCAAAATATTTTACATCCTCGAGAAGTTAGTGGATTTAAAAAGATTTGATATACATCTATTAGTCTGCGAAAGAGGGATAAAACCTTGACCTCGTTACCCCGTGTTGGATTGCAGTCGGGAGGGGCCCGTTCGGGAGCCTGCTTGATAAGTATTTCTTGAGACTTCCCGACGCGGCTCCTCTTTTGTACTGTCTTTACTCGGTTAGTAACGCTCTTGGTTACCATCTAAGAGGTCGATGGTTCGATTCCCAGTATAGCAGACTTAAATATTCAAAATACTTTGATCCGCGAGTAGTTAGTTGATTTAAAAAGATTTGGTATATATATATATATATATATATATATATATATATATATATATATATATATATATATATATATATATATATATATATATATATATATATATATATATATATATATATATAGGTGTCCCTTTTTTTTATATCAAAATGTTTGAAAGCATGCCCTCTATTTTTAATCTCTAACATTTAAAACGTTTTTTTTTTTATTTTTTATTTATCTTTTTTTAATTATTTAATATGAGCATTATCGGAATTTGTCAACTTATGCCGACCGAAGTTGAAAATTCATACCCTCAATTTCTCCTTATCAGTTGCATTAGGAGGATGCGTTTGATTCCGTGACTCTACATTATTCTTAATTATGTCTCATATACTACGAAGTGATGATACACGCCTCTTCTTATTTGGACGTGAGAATCACCAAATAACTTCAGCTAAACTACCATTAAATCGACAAATATTATCCTTCTTATTTTACAACATGCAAGAGGTTAGGTTTACACTCTGTGAAAGCCCGAATTTAGTCGTCCGCTAATATGAAATATTATGGAAAAGGCAAGAGTAACTACAAAATCTTTTTCCAATAGAGTATAATAAATACTAATCTTGCACACTTCCTGGAGAAACATACAAAAAATTGCAAAAAAAATCTTCAGAGACCTTTAGACAACGTGAAAAAAAATTTAAAAACATCTTGGGAACCTCTTTGCTATAGCCCATGAAAATTTTCTTCAAATGATTAAAATCAAAGAAAATAAATTTTTTTTGGCTTCAACATATGAAACCCGTAAAAGACATTTTGTTTAGATGGTATTAACAAAAATATATTAAAAAAAGAACAAAGAGCAAGAGAAAAGAAAAGAAAAGAAGAAAATCAAGCAATTTCATGTATCATATTTGCTCAACAGTTTTCCAGAATAGATGATATGGATACAACAATCTCCAATTCATCTGAAAGCAGTAATGAGGATTTTTTTTATTAAAAAAAAAACCATAATCAGGAAAAATATGGAAAGACGAGAAACTGAAAATGTCATGATATTAATGCTAGCTGCTGCTTTAGACAGATATAATTTGAGCATAAGAGATGCTGTTTATGTCTTTCAAGCAAAAACAGAAGCCTTAGGACACGACATTGATGGGTTTTCAATATATCGATAGAACTTTCAACGAACTCAGCAAAACCAAAGAAAGAATCGTACTAAAGAAATTAAATATGCGCTTAGAGAAAATTTTCAAAATTTTGTTACACTTCAATGGGATGGTAAATTTTACCATCCTTAAATGTCACAGACCCAAAAGAAGAAAAGTTCCAGTTGATATTACGTATGCTGAAAAGAAGCAATTAATTGGAGTTCCAAAATTATTAAACTCATCAGGTAGAGAACAGACATGAGTGGTAATGAATGCAATAGGAACTGGGAAATAGAAAACAAGGCTCAAATTCTTTTTAGTGACACAACTGGCTCTAATATCGGTCGTATCAGCGGGGACGTTGTACTTATTGAACAAATGTTAAACTCATATTAAATTTTCCATGACGCCAATATATATATGAATTTGATTTAAGTAGTACATTTGAATGCAAAATACCACAAGCAACGAGCAATCCTGAAATACCAATTTTTAAATCTCTCAGAGACAAATGGAAGCGCATCAATATAAATAATTATCTCTCATTTTTAGAAAACTTTTTAAAAGAAATGGAGTGATCGAAGTGCTAAATTTTCTTAATAAGGAATTTAAAAAGAAGTCATTTCAAAGTGCTTATTGAGTACCTATTGAGTTGTGCATAATATTTTTGGAAGTAGATTTGGCCAGAACTTAAGAATTTATCCTCCAGGTGCTATGCATCAAGTTGGTTAGATGATTAGAGCAATTTATTCTTTAAAAATGCATTTGGTAAGACATAAATTTCAGTTATACAATAAAGATAAGGAGTTTCTACAGTTTATTTTTATACTCATTGTGAAAGAAAACCATGGTATACGTGCAATTCAGCGGAAACAGCCCTAAATCAAGATTTGTGTTTTTTAAAATCATTAAAAGAATTTGAGAGTATTGATTCACATTATATATGAAACAGCACTAAACAGATTTTGGCATCATTTGTGGTACTTAGCAGAGGAAGCG
>SEYY01010624.1:30000-39289 GCA_009176605.1 Armadillidium nasatum
TAAATTTAATTTAATTTTAATTTTATTAGCTTGTCACATTTAACAACTGCTTGTCTTTTTGGTCTACCAATCACCAATTCTGACCTGTCCCTATCATCTTCAGATACAGTTTCTTCTACAGAACACTCTTGTGGAGATGTTCTTTCATGTGATAAAGAGATTTCCAAAGGATAAAATTTATTAATTGAATGATGAGTTATTTGACCATTACTTTGTTTAACCTTCACAGAACGTATTTTGTTATCATGTCCAATTATCAATTCTAAAACTCTACCAGACATAAAAAAGGGACGTGGTTTTATTTCAGATTTTTTTAATACAATATAATTTACCTTAATTAATTATATTGTCCAAGGATATTTCATAAATTTTACTCATAGACTCCCTAAGACTTAATAAATACTCTTCATACTAAAGTTGTTTAAATTTATTGAACATTTCCTCTTGAGTATCAAGAGTTTTTTCTAATGTTTTTTGTTTAGTCTCTTTCCACACATCTTCTGCCTCACTTTTTAATATTAGAGATGAATTACAATTTAACCGCAAAAAAGAGTTTGGTGTTATAATTTCAATGTCACTAAATTCAGACCTATAATTGAGAGGTCTAGAATTTATAGCATTTTTTATAAATGACAGGGTGGTGAGCATTTCAAAATATGTTAATTTAGCTCGACCAATGACTTTATAGATGCAAGATTTAAGAGTGCGAATCTGCCTTTCATAAAATGCTCCTGCTAAGGCAGAAAATAAAGGAATTTTTACATGCTTAATATTATTGAAATTTAACTCCTGCTTAAACTCATTAGACTCTAGAGCTTTAGAGAGAAAGTTGGCACCTTTGTTAAATGTACGAGCGTTATCTGAGTATATGTAATCTGGGATGGTATAATGATTACAAAAGCGTTGAAATGCAAGTAGGTATGTTGGTACACTCATTTCTGGAACTAGTTCTAAGTGTATAGCTCTTATATTAATTAAGGCAAGTGAAAAGTAAAATGAACATTTTATCAGAAGTGTTGGTGTTTTCATTTTTTACAAACAAATGCCCTGTATAATCAATGCCAATAAATTTGAATGGAATTACTAATTTCATATGGTGCTTAGGGATATCAGTATATTTAGGATATTTAAAAGCTCTAACATTAATCTTTTTACACAGATTGCACAAATTGAGAACCTTTTTTACTGCAATTCTACCCTTAGGAATCCAATACCCTTGATTTCTTATATGTGTCAGAGTACTGTTGAAATTTTTGATGGGACCTTAAAATCAAGAGGGTTGTGAAATAATGAAATCTGGATAAAATAACTGGGTTATGAACATCATAATTAAAATAAGTACATTTAGATAATCTTCTCTTTGTTCTTAAAATTCCATCACTATCTAAAAATAGATTTAAGTTGTTAACCAACAATGGAATATATTTACTTTTAGGGTCTGATTTTAAAAATTCTATTTCTTTAGAATAACATGAACTCTGTATACATTTAACCCAATACATCAAAGCCTTTTTATAGGGATCTTCTTTTCTTATATTACACAAAATAAAAAATAAATACTTTGTAATATTCATAACTTTATCAAAATTGGAATATTTATGAATATTTATAATTTTTTTATGATTAGGCTGAAAATTAATATTTATAGTATTAAGACTCATGATTTTATTATCACTACTATCTATATTATTACTCAAAACATTGAAATCAATGAATTTATTACCAGTATTAATATTAGCAGTGAAATAATTATTAATTTCAGGAACTACTGACAACAATGAATATTTTGGCCAGTTTTTTAGATCTTTACTCAACCATGTGGGTCCATGTAACCATAAATTAATATTTTCCATGATTTTTTATATGAAACACCTCTGTTTAACAGATCTGTTGGATTTTTATCAGTATGCACATAATAAAAATAAAACTTAATATTATATTTGGCTTTAATATTATTTATATGTGTAGAAACATCTTTTAATCTATTATTTACATATCTACCTTTAACCTTAGTTTCTCCAAAGTGAGAATCCAGTTTAGCACCACCTGAGAATCAACACTTATGTTAATGTATTCAAATATGAATTTAGAATATGAATCAAGAATAGTAACTAAACATTTAAGAGCCGAATTCACACCAAGCAACTCAAGAGTAGGAATACTGTAAGATCTCTTGGGGTTGGTCGGTGTTACCTTAGCTTTGGCAAACAAAAATTGATTTTTTACATTACTAGAACTATAAGCTACAAACCCATAGCATAAAGAAGAACTATCACAAAAAAATATTCAAACCATAAGATTGACTCTCATTTAAAGCTTGTCTAGAAAAATGTATATTTCTTAATTGTATTAAGTATGATTTAAGTTTTTTCCATTCAGATATCATCTCTCCAGGTAATTAATTCCTCATCCCATTGTTTATTAGCAAACCAAATACTTTTCATCAATAAATTTCTTCTTATACTTAAAGGTAGCGTTAACCTAAGGGGGTCAAACAATTTGGAAGTATCAGAAAGTACTTGTCTCTTTGTGATGGCATTACCATAATTTACCTCCGACACATGCAAAGTATCATCCTCCAATTTATATTCATAACCAAGCACCTTTTCAAACATACTCTCATGCTCTACTAACAATTTTTCATCTTTCATACACTTTCTCAAACTTTCACATTTGGTGGACCAAGATCTTAATATGAAGCCACCTTCATACATACAATTATAAGCCTGATGGTAAAGTTTGTTAAGCTCAGCTGAGTTATTACCAGTAAATATCAAGTTATCAACAAAGAAATTAGAGGATAAAATCTCTTTACACTTGTCATTGGGAAATTGTTCAATATGATGTTGCATAATGTAATGAAGAATAAATGGAAATGCTGTATACCCAAATAATATAGTATTATATCTAAAAGTAATTAATTGATCATTTCTGTACCATAAGAAACAAAATTTATTCTTATCAAACTCTTCTTTTAACCTAATGGATAAAAAAAGCTTGTTTGATATCACTTAACATTATATAATCATTAGTTCTAAAAACAAATAATAACTTTAATAAAGAATTCATTAAATCTAGACCTGAATATGAGGCTTCATTTATAGAAGGAACACTTTTACTTAATTTAAAGGAACAATGAAATACAGGACGTATTTTAAAGTAACCTGTTCAGCATGTCTTATAACAGGCCTATGTGGTATGAACACATATTCATGTTTTTTATAATCAGGAATATTAATTTCCTCAATAATACCATCACCCTTTTGTTGTTTAAATACCTTATCATATGCAGTTACTAGGTCTTGATTTGTTAATTTGTTATACACTCTATTTAAAACCTTTAAAGAAATGTTATAGTTTGAAGGAACATGTTTAATTAACTCTTTCTTCCAGGGACGTTTTACATAATAGTGACCATCTTTGAATGAAATCCCTTTTTTAAATTTACTTACCATGACAGCATCGTAATCACACAAGTCATCCTTATCATTTGAGAGAATACCTACAGATTCCATGGAGAATAAATACTCCATACCATTATCTACTTCTGAGTCAATTAGAATATTTTCAAAAGGATGAAAATAACTCTTTGTTGGATTCAATATAAGATTGACAACTGTGTCATTCACCATGTCTGACTCTCCACCTGCTTTAGGAGATGTTACTTTTTTAATATTATTTAAAGCAACATTTTGCTTTCTATGCAAAAAATTTTGTACATTGACAAATGGAATATATTTATTAGCTACTTTAAAGCAACTTCCTAACATTATAGATACTAAATCAAAAGAAGGGAAAAATTTTAAAATGTCAGTGCCTAGTAAAGCTTGAATATGAAATTTATCATTATCTCCCTCAACATTAAATGCAGAATCAGCAACAGGAATACCTTGGTTTTTAAATTCATGAATAATTTCATTTACACCATCAACTGTTTAATATAAATTCAAATTTTCATCTACTAAGAATGGCAGCTAAAAACTTCCATATCTTTTAGCTTAATGCCTAAAAGCAGTTGTTTAAACTGTCTTTGTTCTTTACCAATGAATGTCTGAATATTTAATTCCATTCCATATAGATTATCATATTCAGGAATAATATCATTTAATATGTCTTTAGATACTTATGACCTTTAGCTTCCAGTATCTAAAATACTTCTTACAGTCAATTTTTTATTACCTCTTATAAGATCAAAAGAAATTGTAGGCAACATATAAACTCTGTCTGCTTGTTGTTGAAATGATATGCAAAGACTATTTACAGTATCATTTTTTGTTTCATTTATCTCAATTATTGGACAAAATGCAGTTATATGCGTGTGTTCTTTACATTTGAAACAATTAAACCTTAATTTATTACTTTTACCAAAACAATTATCAGAATTATGTCCAATACTGGCACTTCTGGTACATAAATTTAATACCTTTGCACGTAACTCTTTGTGCAACAGTGCTATACCTATCACACTTGTATAACGGGTTATTTTTAAGTTGACATAGTTTGCATACATTATACATTCTAGGTTCACCTTTTGCATCATTATTTTTAGATGTTTTGACATGATCAATATTTGTATTATAATTTTGCAATGAATTTGATTTGAAAGATTTTTTAAAATGAAGATTACTTTTAGGCTTAACTGTATGCATTTCTTTCTTAGATATACTTACTATATTAAGTGTATTAATTACATCGTTATAGTTTTAAAAGATTTGCTCCAAGGAAGGATAGTTGTTTTCCAATTTATGTATCAATTCCGTTTTAAATATTCTAGGCAACTTTTTGAAAATGATGTTACTTAACAATATATTACCAGGGGAGTTTGGTTCTAAAAAATTTAAATCATAAACTTTTAATTCAAAAACTATTGATTTTACTTCATTAATAAATAACTTAGTATTTGTAAACTCTATGTCATGACCATCATCAATTTTTAAGTCATTTAATTTATTCATATATTCATTTACGATTAAATTTCTGTCTAGAAATTCTTTCTTCAAAAGTTCTAAAGCTACCTTATAATTATCATTATTTATCTTACAACCCTTAGAGCATAACCTTTAAGGTATCCAAAAAGATACATTAATTTTACATAATCTTTAATGCCTTCTTTATTGCCTATTACATTATTAAACTTGGTTAAAAAATTATGGAAAACTAATTTATTTTGTTGTGACCCATCAAATTGATCACATGTGATTACAGGCAATTTATAGTATTTAGTTGTATTTATTTTACTCATAATATCAATAAACTGTTAATTTGAACAAACAGACTCATTTTACTTGTGTCTTCTCCTTTTCTAAATAATTACCAAATATAGCTATATCAATAGACAAGTCAAAATGGTAACTGGTAGACTTTTCTAATTCTTTATGAAAGAAACTAGGCTCTTTTCATCTATTTCAAATTGTGACAAGACATTTAATATTTTCTCATCCAAAATTTTTATTTCTAATAACTCATTATTAATCCTTTCATAACTAGAATCAAAAATAAATTTATTCAACTTATTCATTTTCAAGAATTTTCAATTTACTTATTAATATAGTAACTTTAGCTTTATGAGTAGCCCTAGTTCTTACATAATTACTAATAGCTTTTTTACAGTCTGCTAATACATCTATATTTTCTTCAGATGCCATCATTAAATTTATTACTAATGCTATAGTAATTAAAACAGCAATAATAATGCTACTACTTAAATTTAATTTAAACTTCACACTAAATAGGCCTTTGTAACCTACACAGGTTAAATAAACCATTAAGCAACACTTAATAACTAACTTAATATTATTTGAGCCAATAACCACTTAAAACTAATTAATACTAACGTAATAACTAAATTATTATTATAGATAGGCAAATAGACCGTAGTTAGGTTATAGGTTATATTTAATAAATAGGCATGTGTAATTAACAAATATTTCGTAGCCATCCGTGTCTCACGAAGCCTTGCGTAAATGTTAATTTTACTAAACAGCATAAATTTTGCCGCCGCAAGTCAAAATGTTTTAAATTGAAATATAATGAAATTCTTATTATTATTTACAATATTAATTAATATTTACAAATTGAAAATCCTCTTACCTTAAATTCTTCAACCCCTCCCAACTACCCCAAATACCTAACAAGCATAAAGGCCAATATACCCTGTTAATACCCAAAATAGCTAGATGGAAAAATTACTTGAGGTTCTAGTTCAAACTCTCAACACGTTGAAATCCAAGAAGACTTTCAATTTAAAACATTGACTCGTATAAACTATTAAACTAGTTTTATTCAGGATATTTATCTTATAATATTCTTCATTATAATTAATAAATGTATCTTTAACAAGTGTCATGAATTTACCAGCTAGTAAATGACTTCTAACCGGCAATAGTTTATCATACATTTTATCACTTTTAATAGTCTTAACGTAGACTATATAATTTTAACACTTTTAGTTTTAACATAAAAACTGGTCACAGATTTACACAATGACTGAAAAACAGCGACTGAACTCTCGTTCTCTAAATATCTCATGATATCAACAGCGCCTTAGTCACGTGTGTCATTTTTACTCAGCGTATGAGTCCCGTGAGCAATTTTTAATTACGCTATAAATTTTAACACTAAATATTTTATAATAATTTAACTAACTATATAATTAACTAAAAAAATTTGAGAAATTTATTATTTTTACTTTAAATTATTTAAAAATTTCATTAATATATATATATATATATATATATATATATATATATATATATATATATATATATATATATATATATATATATATATATATATATATATATATATATATATATATATATATATATATCATACATATATTTTATTTATATGCTTCATTGCTTGAAAAATGATTTTGTAAGATATTCAGGAAAATGAATTTTAGTTGTTAATAACATTTCAAATTGATAAAAACTTTTAAAAATGATTTTCTTTCATTTTAGGGAAATTTTTGATCAAAAATTGTTACTTTCAAGGCAATTTATCTCAATAATAGTTAAGTGCACATAAAAATTAATTACATTATTATTATAGAGCCGATGTGCTGTATATGTTAAAGAAAATTTGTTGGCGATATCTTAAAATCTAATTAAGTTATGAAGGAAAAACAGTATGTGGGTGCAACTTATTTTTCGATTTTGGATCAAAGAGAAAATCTTGGAAGTTTAACTCAAACACGGCACAAGTTATCGATATCAAATTGAGCTTCAATTTCACATAGAAATTGCAATCACAAAAGATAACGAAAATAGCGCAAATGCGTGCAGATTTTCTTAAAAATAAATTTTTTCTTCAAATAAGGAACACCCTAATATTAGAAATCATATCACCAAAGCATACGAATAATTTAACAGTTTAGATTTCTAGATTTTGTTCAAGAAAAAGGGATATTATTTTTGGTGTTCTCTTCTTCTATACCAACACAGAAAAAATTAAAATTATTTTTATGAGTGCAGTAATAATTATATCTGCACTCATTAGATAAAAAAATAATCTTTTGCGTAATTCCAGATACAGTACTTAAAATAAAGTTTAAAAATGCAAAAGCATTATTATTTATTAATTTTTACTTTCTACTAGAAAATATTACAATAAATTTGCATTATATTACTTTGAAATATTTTTATCACTGTTGTAAGAACTTTAAACTTTATATTTTATCTATATGGACCTTTAGAAAACGATTTTCAGTAGTCTTTGCTGTTACAACTTTCAGCTGATCTCTTTTAATGTATTATATAAGCATGAAACATAAACTTCATAATGGGTGGAAGTTACTACATATGAAACAGGATCGCAAAGAAATTTAGAATTACAAAGAACAAATAGCAAACACTTAATTTGTAACAAATTTCGCATCATTTAATAATGCAATGTTATATTTATTTCATTATAATTAAAATTTTTCGTTAACAGCTTACCATTTTCCAAGTTTCGAAGCCAGAATTTTAATTATATTCATAAGAATACCATATGATTCGCTGGTCACATTTTGCACTTCTATAAACGGAAAATTCTGAAAATAAATAAATGAATATAATATATATATATATATATATATATATATATATATATATATATATATATATATATATATATATATATATATATATATATATATATATATATATATATATATATATATATATATATATATATATATATATATATATATATATATATATATATATATATATATATATATATATATATATATATATATATATATATATATATATATATATATATATATATATATATATATATATATATATATATATATATATATATATATATATATATATATATATATATATATATATATATATATATATATATATATATATATATATATATATATATATATATATATATATATATATATATATATATATATATATATATATATATATATATATATATATATATATATATATATATATATATATATATATATATATATATAGTAGAGACAAGGATTACTAAGAGGAAGTCAGGCTTTTATTTCTGCAACAGACAATAAACAAATAATTAGTAACAATAATAACAACAATAACAATAATAATAATAATAATAATAATAATAATAATAATAATAATAATAATAATAATAATAATAATAAATAATAATAATAATAATAATAATAATAATAATAATAATAATAATAATAATAATAATAATAATAATAATAATAATAATAATAATACCTGAAGATTTGTAGTAAGGTTTCGAGGTTATGGGGTAACGATCCCAAGAGAGGTCCGAGGTGTATCTTCATTGAAGGGTTTGGTGAGAATGAACCAAACTTCCAAAACACATCCTTATATACAACAGATCTTTGTTCCTATGTTCATTTGGCTGGTTGGTTTATTCATATAAAACACCTCAATCACCTCCGCCTAAAGACGAGTACTCAAGTCTCTGAGGGGGTCCGCAAATCCTGGAAGATCTTCTGACCGCAGCCGGCTCAGGGCAGTTGTGGGGTAGCCCCCGAGTTGGGAGATAAAATTACAGAGTCCGATGGCTGGGTAATGGAGTGTTGTTGTAGAGGAGATGATGAAGAAAGATCAAGTGAAAAGGGAGTCGGCAGATCGTGGAGCTGAGTAGGAGACCCACCGGGAGCTAAATCCCTCACTGATACAGTATCTTCCCTACCATTGGGTATCGCACAAAAGCGTAATAGGGATTAGCCTCCAGTAAATCCACCTCCTGAATGAGCGGCTCCCCAGAGGTACAAACAAAGTTGCGCAGCAATACCTTACCAGGAGCG
>SEYY01010625.1:12500-15000 GCA_009176605.1 Armadillidium nasatum
AGAGGTATCAACTGGATATATGGGGTCTTCAGTTCCTGAAATATTTAGAAATGGTTTCAAGAACTCAAATCTTTTTAAGTTTCATTTGAAAATTATGTCAGTATGTACTAATGAATATTATATATTATTATATATATATATATATATATATATATATACTATATATATTATATTATATATATAATATATATAATAATATATATAATATATTATATATATATATATTATATATATTCATCATCATCATCATCATCATCCAACCGTCCAAAAACGGTAGGGCTGGCGCCTTTCGGTTGCTACTCCTCCAAAATTTTCTACACGCATTCTGTCCTCAAACATTCGGTTGGCTTCCACCTCTTCCAGTGTCTTTGTTCCTTCGTTGTATGGCTTCTTCTACCGCCTCCATCCATCTCTTCCTTGGTCTTCCCGCCGGTCTCCTTCCTTCTGGTCTCCATTCCAGCATCTCTCTCAGTCTCTCTCCCTCCCCCATTCTCTTCACGTGACCAAACCATCTCAGTTTGTTTCTTTCTATGCATTCCAAAATTGATTCCACCCCAAGTTCCTCTCTCACCAGTTCACTCCTCATTCTATCTCTCAGTAATAAAAATATATATATACGTATATATATATATATATATATATATATATATATACTATATATATAATATATATATATATATATATATATTATATATATATATATATATATATATATATATATATATTAGGACAAGAAGATGCTTAAAGTTTGCTCTAAATTATAAAAATAACTCACCTTAAATGGGTTCATTTCAGATTCATTCCCATCACCTTCCAGTGCCTTGATGTGGAGGAATAAAATTCGATGCAATATTACACTTTATTTCCTCCAACATCCTCGTCTTCACAGCTGGATACTTCCCCTCATTTAACCTATGCTCCACTCCGAGTTTCAAGTGAGGTTGCAGAGCTGTTGCCATAAGTAAATGACAATCATCAAAAATCTTGCTGAACCTCGTTCAAATCCCTTTCTTTCCCTTTGTTTAGCTTTGTCTGCTTTAGTAAGTAATTGACTAAGCTTTTGGGATAGTTATTTTTTTTCACCTGTCGTTGCAATTCCACGAGATTTTTTTTGAGGAGGAAGAGGTTAGGCAATTAAACCCCCGCGTACGCATTCTTCCCATCCTGCCCAAACAATTCAGCCTAACAGTAATAGGCGTCATTATTTTGATGTATTCGGAAATTACCTCCTTGTCAGTGTTATTAAATATTGGAAACAAGGCTTTTGTAACATACAAATAAACCAATAAACCAATTAACAAAATATTCAATAAACCATACATATATATATATATAATAAACTATATATATTATATATATAAATATAGTATATAATATATATATATTATATATATATAAATATATATATATAATTATATATATTATATATATTTTATTATTTAATATATTTTATATATTACAAATAACAAATCTTTTATTATCGAGGCAATTTTATTTTTTTTAATTTTTTTTATTATCGCTTCTAGTTAAGTATTAACTTTTAATAGCAGAAAAGTAATAAATTTGCTGATTAAATAAGAACTGAAATATAAGCCAAAATTTGTTTTTAAGAAAAATGACGAAACGCAATTGGCAAGCGCTAATTTAAAAAACTTCCGGAAAAAATATTTTTAAAGCGCAAATTTGCGCTTTCGCTCTTAAACCAGTTTTTAGGCAAAATGCAAAAGCGCGCATTTTGAATTTAGCGCAAAAACGCAAAAGGCGCAATTTTTTTTATTTATTAAGCGCAAATTGCGCTTTGCGCTCTCATTTGCGCTTATGCCCACCTCTGATATTATATTATTATAGATATAGATATAGATATAGATAATAATAATAATTAGATATAGATATAGATATAATATATATATAATATATAATATATATATTTATTTAATTTTTTATTTTTAAATTATAATTATTTATATATATATATATATATATAATATAAATATATATATATTATATATATATATATAATATATATATAATATATATATATATATATATATTATTATATATTATATATTATAATATATATATATATAATATATATATATATATATATTGCACCATATTCAGCATGATGAGGTGGTGTCGATTGCAGAAAGTTTACATTCCTGCAGTCGTACATGGAAAAAAATCCTGGTTGAAAAGGTACCAGCTTAGAACATACAAGAACTATTCTTCATCTGACTCGACTGCGACGAAATCATATTCATTATTGACCAGAAGATACTTCTAACATAATTTTTTTTTTCTTTTAATTAACATTATTTTCCATTATATATATATATATAATATATATATATATATATATATATATATATATATATATATAATATATATATAATATATATATATATATATATATATATATATATTATTATTATACATTCGCCCGTCTCTTTAATATTTCACTTTGTCGAACACCAATCTCTCTTCTTTAGACCTCATCTCT
>SEYY01010625.1:27500-30000 GCA_009176605.1 Armadillidium nasatum
ACTTCACTAGCGCTAGTGAACTAGTCAATATTTGTGTGAACCACTGCTGGGAGGTCAAGTCAGTAAGGGCTTGTCAAATTGACTCATTCTTGCTTATTTTCTATTATTTATTTTCTCATATATGAGAGGGCTAACGTCTCATTAATAGAATCCATGATTGATATCATAAACCAATATTTCAGAGATCAAACTTACATTGTAGAGCCCTACTATAAAGTCAAACTTCATTTGTAGAGCCCCACTATAAAGTCAAAATTCCGTTGTAGAGCCCCACTATAAAGTCAAACTTCCATTGTAGAGCCCCACTATAAAGTCAAACTTCCATTATAGAGCCCCTCTATAAAGTCAAACTTCCATTGTAGAGCCCCACCATAAAGTCAAACTTCCGTTGTAAAGCCCCACTATAAAGTCAAATCAAACTTACGTTGTAGAGCCCCACTATAAAGTCAAACTTCCCTTGTAGAGCCCCACTATAAATTCAAACTTCCCTTGTAGAGCCCCACTATAAATTCAAACTTCCCTTTGTAGAGCCCCACTATAAAGTCAAACTTCCTTTGTATAGAGCCCCACTATAAAGTCAAACTTCCTTTGTAGAGCCCCACTATAAAGTTAAACTAGAGCCCCACTAAAGTTAAACTTTCGTTGTAGATCCCCACTATAAAGTCAAACTTCCGTTGTAGAGCCCCACTATAAAGTCAAAGTCAAACTTCCGTTGTAGAGCCCCACTATAAAGTCAAACTTCCTTTGTAGAGCCCCACTATAAAGTCAAACTTCCATTGTAGAGCCCCACTATAAAGTCAAACTTCCATTGTAGAGCCCCACTATAAAGTCAAACTTCCGTTGTAGAGCCCCACTATAAAGTCAAACTTCCTTTGTAGAGCCCCACTTTAAAGTTAAACTTTCGTTGTAGAGCCCCACTATAAAGTCAAACTTCCGTTGTAGAGCCCCACTAAAAAGTTAAACTTCCATTGTAGAGCCCCACTATAAAGTCAAACTTCCTTTGTAGTGCCCCACTATAAAGTCAAACTTCCGTTGTAGAGCCCCACTATAAAGTCAAACTTCCGTTGTAGAGCCCTACTAAAATAATAGCATTGTTTTGAATTACTCCATATAGATAGATACTCAAATACAGACACAGATACACTCCTTCTCATCATTTGAACCATTTTATATTATATTATATTATATTATATTATATTATTTATTATTATATTATATATTATTATATATATATATATAATATTATATTATATATATATATATATATATATATATATATATATATATATATATATATATATATATATATATATATAGAGTGGAGTGAAGTATTGGTATTGTTAAGTATCGATATCTATTTTTAGGTGTCAGGATGGCCGAGTGGTCTAAGGCGTCAGATTTAAGCTCTGAATACTCGTATGAGTGCGTGGGTTCGAACCCCACTTCTGACAAAATTTTTTTGATATATGATTCGGCTGTCGTCGTGAGTGGAGGTGCTTAAACCAGAAGGGAAAAGAAAAGATAGAAGAATCAGATGGAAGAGAAGAGAAGAGAAGAGAAGAGAAAGAGAAGAGAAAAGAAGAGAAGAAGAAAGAAGAAAAAAAAAATTGAAGATTGTTTAGAATTGTACAAAAAAGAAAATTATTTTTCGAACTTAAAAATAATAACATTTAGTTTAAAATAATTTTTAAAAAACATTTTCATAAAACAAAATTAAATAAATCGTAATTAAATTATTATCAAAATTTTGTGGAGGAGCAACAAAACTTTCAAATAACATACTTTCGGCTTTAGTGAAAATTTCAACATAAGTAATACTAATATAAAATTTAAATCTCGAGTTTGGATTGGGCGACAAGGCTGGATCATGAAGAATAGTTCTTCGCCTGGTTCTAGGGTCTGGGATTCCTTTTAACCAGTTTTTTTTTTTTTTTTTGTCTTCCCATGTACGACTGCAGGAATTTTCCTACAGTTGACGCCACCCTGCATCATGCGGGATACGGTGTGATGCATAAAAAAATAAAAAAAAATAAAAAAATTAATATATATATATATATATATATATATATATATATATATATATATATATATATATATATATATATATATATATATATATATATATATATATATATATATATATATATATATATATATATATATATATATATATATATATATATATATATATATATATATATATATATATATATATATATATATATACCTCATGTTTAAAGGTAATATTATTATTATTAGTAAAATTGTATTGTGATTTTAGATAACAGTCACCTGTTTACCGAGGCATGTTTAAGCCATAGGGGCATATGCCCATGTTCTCATGCATCGATAATACCCAGAATACCCAGAGTGCGATATGGACCGTGATGAGCTTCTGGTATCTCGTCACGATCTACTTCGGGGCACTCGGGTATAGCAATTTGGGTATGTGGTTTTTTTTATATATATGAAATTAGGATAATTATTATTTTTATTTTCT
>SEYY01010625.1:35000-52500 GCA_009176605.1 Armadillidium nasatum
AATAATAATAATAATAATAATAATAATAATAATAATTATATTTAAATAATTTCCTTATTAATTTTTATTTTTATTTAATTATTATTATTATTATTATTATTATTATTATTATTATTATTATTATTATTATTATTTGATTTTTTTAAATGATGAATGTGTCTAAAATTCAAATAACTAAAATTAAAATAAATTTGATTGGTAAAATAAAATTAAATAAATTTTATTATATATATATAATAAAATAATAATAATAATAATAATAATAATAATAATAATAATAATAATAATAAATGCAATATGTTAAAAACAATAAAAGAGTTGAATAAGAAAAGTAAAATTAATAATAACAATAACAATAACAATAACAATAACAATAATAACAATAACAATAACAATAACAATAACAATAACAATAATAATAATAATAATAATAATAATAATAATAATAATAATAATAATAATGATAATGATAATGATAATGATAATGATAATGATAATGATAATGATAATGATAATAATAATAATAATATTTAATCTTTATTTATTTTTCCAGTTACATAGTTCTACAGACAAAAATCTTATACTTTATATGTATTAACATCAAAACTTAAATGGGTTTCCTGTGGGGACGAATTCGTCCTTTAAGCCCAATAAATTAATACAAGAATTAATATCAATCATTATTAATTAATGAAGTTTGCAACCAAGATGCAAACATAATCTAAACAAATCTTGACCTAAACTACTTCTTTAAAGATAATAATAAAAATAACAATAAAAAGTAATGACTAACATAATAACATTAAAATATCTGGAAGCTAATAGTTATTACAATAATGAAGATAACAAATAATGGCAATAATAATAATAATAATAATAATAATAATAATAATAATAATAATAATAATAATAAATAATAATAATTTTTTTTTTTTTGATGATAATTATTATTAATGAATGATAATAATATAATAATATAATAATATGATAATAAATAATAATAATATTGATGATGATAATAATAATAATTAGCATAATAAAGCAGTAATAATTGAAATAATAATGGCAATATAATAATATTAATCGTAATAATAATAAAAAATAAAGATAAAAAAAAAAAAAAAAATAAAAAAAAAAAAAAAAAAAATAATAATAATAATAATAATAATAATAATAACTAAAAATCAATGAGATGAATAGAAGAAGGAAATAATTTTTATTTCTAATAGCGTAGCGGCACAAAAAAAAAAAAATAATGTCTGGCGACATTTTGCAACAAGTAACAAATGGTTTGCAATATCTTTTTATTTGTATATTTATTTTGTTTATTTCATACTGATATGAAAGTGTCGCGTACGAGTGGGATTTGACACCCAAATTCTTAGGCCGCTACGCCCCAGATAATAATATCTAGGCTTCACCAATGTTTGTTCAGTGTTCGTTCATTGTTTGTTTAATGTTCGCTTAATATTCGTTTAATGCTCGCTTAACATTCGTTCTTGTTCGTTTAATATTCATTCATTGTTCGTTTAATGTTTGGTTGACATTCGTTTAATATTCGTTCGTTGCTCGTTTAATGTTCGTTCGTTGTTACTTCAATACCGCCTCAATGTTCGCTCATTTTTCATTCAATGTTCGTTTAAAAATTCACACTGCACAGTGAAGGGCACCGCTCAAACAGGTCATGTCTTTGAGGGGCACGGTCTTGTTCCTCTCCAACATACCCACTGATTAGGGACCAACCCACCTGACATGGTGACTCTACAGCTGGACTGATAGATCTCAATATCCCATAAACCTGCCAAAGTGTGTTTGCAAAATCGCTGCGCTCACCTAACTCCCTTTCCTGACCATTTTCTTTGCGGTTCAGTCCGGCTGAATTTGGCTCGAATCCGGGGGTCCAGGGGTCCGTGAACCGACAAAGAAAATGTCAGGAAGGTCCCTGAGAATGCAGGATTGCACGCAAATGCAGAAAAGACCGTTAGGGACAGGTTGCCAGATTTTGTGTACCACGAAGTCTGCAGAAGCAGGGCACCACATATAGGACCGTCCGTCACTAACCTCTAATAATAATAATAATTGCTATTGCTATGGGAAGTAAAGGAATGGAGGGTACGGATCCGAATGCAAAATGACGCATCCACTCCCACAAGGGCTCTAGGGAAACTAGATGAGCCCCCGATGGGTGTCGTAAGACGTGCCAGGTGGTGGAATCCACGAGGGAAAGCGGGCACCGGCTCCATCTGGGACCACTTTTTTCTCGCGGATGGCTATAACCAGCAGGGGGTAACTATAGTCATAGTTACTCCTCCGTTTACCCCTTCAAAGTTCATTCAAATTTTTTTTCCATACGAATTAATGACTTTTTTTAATTTTTTTTTTTTAAATGAAGAAAATTAAATATTTGATTTATTATTTTTAATGGATATTTAACTGCATTTTAATTTCCTAATTTCAAAACAAATTGAAATAAATAATTTTTTTTTTTTTTTTGCAATTTTATTGTTATAAAAGGTGGCGCCAAGCAGACAATGAAAACTGGCACCCTTTGATCTTGGCCCTTGCTTGGCGAAAATATATATATATATATATATATATATATATATATATATATATATATATATATATATATATATATATATATATATATATATATATATATATATATATATATATATATATATATATATATATATAATATATATATATATATATATATATATATATATATATATATATATATATATATATATATATATATATATATATATATATATATATATATATATATATATATGGTTAGGTTGCACTATCCACTGGGAGATAACAGGATTTTGATTTGCAATTGCAAATCATTACGCTCAAATCAACCTCACGATCTTTCCTGATACAATTTTTTTTTGGGGGGTGGTTCAAACCATCGAAATTTGACTAGAGTCGGGGGAAGGAGTCCCTGAGAGGCCCGTGAGCCCCCCTCACGATCTTTCCTGATACAATTTTTTTTTTGGGTGGGGGGTTCAATCCATCGAAATTTGACTAGAGTCGGGGGGAAGGAGTCCCTGAGAGGCCCTTGAGCCCCCAAAAATGAACTTGTTGAATCGCTACGTTCACCTTACTCTTTCCTGACCCTATTTTTAGGTTCAATTCGGTTCGAAATCTGGGAAAGGGGTCCGTGGGGAGGGGGGAGGGGGGGTTGGTGAACCGATAAAAAAAAAGGTCAGGAAGGTCCCTGAGAAATGCAACATTGCGTGCAATTGCAGAAAAGACCGTTAGGATTATATCCCAGGGGATAGTGCAACCATACTACTATATATATATATATATATATATATATATATATATATATATATATATATATATATATATATATATATATATATATATATATATATATATATATATATATATATATATATATATATATATATATATATAGTGTGTGTGTGTGTGTGCGTGTGTGTGTGTGTGTGACTTTTAAGAGACTGTGAGGTCTGTAATTATTTTATTGTAATTAAGGAACAGCCATTTTACATTTAATTTCTATTTGATCAGAAAATTATTATCATTATTTTTCGTGTTGAGAAAAAAAAACCGCCATTTTGGTTGTTGTATAAACTTGCTATCTCAGTAATTAAAAGAAAAGAAAAGAAAAAAAACTTGAAATGAAGAGAAAAAATAAAATCTGAAGTGAAATAAATATATAAAAAAAAAATACTCGAAATGAAATGAAAAAAAATCTCAATTTGAGAATAAAAAAAATCTCAAGTGAGATAAAAAAAAAAAAATACTCGAAATGAAAAGAAAAAAGTCTCAAATTTTGATTCTCTCCTCCAATAAAATTCGACTTCGTGATTGGCTTTCTAATTACATATAAATAGGATATTTTTTTTCTCTCTCTCTTTTTTTTATATATTAATAAAATAAAATTTTGAGATAGCGTGTACACAACTTTAATGATTAAAGGCATTCAAAAGGGGTAATTACTATTGTATAATTGTGAAATTACAATGTAGTCTTGTTGTTGTATTTTGACCTTTTATCACGGGCGGGCATCGAGCATCTGGGCATAATCAGAGAAGTAATAATGTACCCACAGAACTTCGTATAACTATGCAACAATATTTACTGTGACATTTCGTATAAATCCAAGTTTTTTTTGTTTTTTTTTCTTGTTTTTTAATCAAATTATGATTTCTCTTATCAGATCTATCTTAAAACTTATTATTATTTATTTATTTATTAATATATTTTTTGTTGTAATTAAAATATCAAAATTAGGGAGAGAAAGAGGGGGGGAGGGGGGAGGGGGGGGGAGAAGAGTTACAAAATGGAGATAGAAAATAATATGTGCACAACTATTTTTAATTTATTACAGCGGTGTATATAATTTTCACCCGGTTAGCCTTTGCAAAAATCGTGACTGGATTCGCATGAATTTATACATACGTTTTTTTAAAAGAAAAAAAAAACAACTCCAGAGACTGGCAAGTATTGTACACGCGATGCAAGACTAGAAATTACATTCATAACTAGTATAAAGATTTTTATTTAATTCGGTATTTGGTATTTTAAGCATACGGTAAATCGGTGAATGAATTCTCCAAATCGGTAATTTAAAATTGACGATTAGGTTCAGCGTAGATTTCAGAGCGCTAAATGTAAATGACGATTAGCATTTTGCGTAGAATTCCGAAGCTTATAATATAAATGGCAATTAGGATTTTGCGTAGATTCCTGAGACCTCAATATATCATAGGTTTATAATGGAGAATTCTTTTTTTTTATTTATTTTTTCATTATTATCATTATTTTTATCATCATAAAGAAGGAGCGATTCCCACGGATGTGAATTACGGTGCACTGTGGTGAACTGTGGTGAACTGTGGTTGGTTGAATACGGTGGGAAACGGATTTTGCAAAAAGGTGGATAATAATCAAGTGTCATGTCACGAGCAGTTTCGGAAAAAAATAATAATAAAATAAAAATACAGTAAAATAATAATAATAAAAAAATTATTATTACTTTAATTTTAGAAAAAAATAGAAAAAAAAGTGGAAAAGCAGGCAACATTTCTTTTAAATAGTAATTCTAATATTTAATTCCCTAGTATTATTTTTATACAAGGGGGAAAGTTGATAAAAGACAAGATAAGACTAAAATGTTTATGGGGCATGGGGTATATGGGGGTATAGGGGTATTGGGTATGGGGGCATGGGGCACAAAAAGCGAGAATTCAAAAAACTGAATAAGAAAAAAAATGATGTAGGACGGATACATGGGTATAGAAATTCTTTTTTTTAGGGGTATAGGGGTATTGGGTATAGGGGCATGGGGCACAAAAAGCGAGAATTCAAAAAACTGAATAAGAAAAAAAATGATGAAGGAAGGATACATGGGTATAGAAATTCTTTTTTTAGGGGTATAGGGGCATAGGGTCAATTATGTAAGTAGGGGCAGGTTGATGTAAGAAGTTGGAAAAAAGAACTTACCTTAATAACAGATTGGATTTTAATTATTATTTAAATTATTTAAAAAAAATTTAATATTTTTTTTCTTTTCTGAATTTACAAAATGGCGTCCAAGGCACGAATTGATAAAAGAAAATGAATTATTCTTAATTATATACGAAACAACGTATTATATATATATATATATATATATATATATATATATATATATATATATATATATATATATATATATATATATATATATATATATATATATATATATATATATATATATATATATATATATATATATATATATATATATATATATATATATATATATATATATATATATATATATATATATATATATATATAATATATATATTATATATATATATATATATATATATATATATATATATATATATATATATATATATATATATATATATATATATATATATATATATATATATATATATATATATATATATATATATATATATATATATATATATATATATATATATATATATATATATATATATATATATATATATATATATATATATATATATATATATATATATATATATATATATATATATATATATATATATATATATATATATATATATATATATAATATATATATATATATATATATATATATATATATATATATATATATATATATATATATATATATATATATATATAATATATATATATATATATATATATATATATATATATATATATATATATATATATATATATATATATATATATATATATATATATATATATATATATATATATATATATATATATATATATATATATATATATATATATATATATATATATATATATATATATATATATATATATATATATATATATATATATATATATATATATATATATATATATATATATATATATATATATATATATATATATATATATAGCATAAGGAGGTTTAACGAGTAAGAAACCGTTCCGAAATCTTTAGCCATTTTATAAAGTTTTTAAAACTGTTAAATTCAGATTCTAAAGCCATCTGGTGGGTTTCAAGTAGGCCTTTGACCTTTTCCCAGAAGATGAAAAGTTAAAAATAAATAAAAAATAATAAAAAATTTTAACATTAAAAAATAAAAATAAAACACGGAATATTGAAATCTGCAAAAATCTATTATTATTATTATTATTATTATTATTATTATTATTATTATTATTATTATTATCATTATCATTATCATTATCATTATTATTATTATTATTATTATTATTATGTTATTATTTTTATTATTATTATTATTATTATTATTATTATTATTATTATTATTATTATGATTATTATATGACTATTATTATGATTATTATTATTATTATTATTATTATTATTATTATTATTATTATTATTATTATTATTATTATTATTATTATTATTATTATTATTATTATTATTAATTAAGATTTCCCTGTCTTTATTACTGTAAAAATTGTCCTAACAAATCGTTGGGACAAGTGGCAAAAATGTCACAACGAAATTTTCAGTTATTTTCTTATTTGAAAAATAAGTCGGTGAAGCGACTTTTCTTGTTTAACGTGTCTTTTCTCTATTGAAAAATTTTACTGTTAACATTTTTGCCACTTGTTCCAACGATTCGTTAGGACAATTTTTGCAGAGTATGTATATTTTTATCTATGCATTGTACGAAATAATATTTTAATAATATTTAATAATTAATATTTTAATAATATTTAATAATATTTAATATTTAATAATTAATATTTTAATAATATTTCATTTGCTGGCATTATGAGTGATACAAAGTCGCACGCAAATGTTGTTAGCACAAAATAAGGTTAACACTAGCTTCATAAAACGTTGCCAATAAAACAAAAGTTTGTTAAATCCAAAATGGTGCAATTAAAAATAAAGAATGCGATTAAAAATGAAAGATTGCTTTTAAATCTAAAAGTTGCGACTAAAAATGAAAAATTGCTATTTAATCTAAAAGTTGCGACTAAAAATGAAAAATTGCTATTTAATCTAAAAGTTGCGACTAAAAATGAAAAATTGCTATTTAATCTAAAAAATTGCGACTAAAAGCTTAAAGACGGATTAAAGATGTAAAATTGCTATTAAATCTAAAAAATTGCGACTAAAAACTTAAAGTTGCGATTAAAAATTAAAAATTGCTATTAAATCTAAAAAGTTGCGATTAAAAATGAAAAATGGCTATTAATTCTAAAAAGTTGCAACTAAAATCTTAAAATTGCAATTAAAAATTAAAAAATTGCTATTAAATCAAAAATGTTGCGACTAAAAAGCTTAAAGTTGCGACTAAAATCTTAAAATTGCAATAAAAAATTAAAAATTGTTATTAAATCTAAAAAGTTGCGATTAAAAATGAAAAATTGCTATTAATTCTAAAAAGTTGCAACTAAAAGCTAAAAGTTGCGATTAAAACAAAAAAATTACCAAAAAAATTACCATTAAAAACAAAAAGTTGCGAGTTGCCATGAGTGTTTGAAATCTTCTTTAGAGAATAAGAAAAACAAGTACTTAAAAAAATAATAGTAAGTGATAAAATTGTCGAACGCCAACGAGGATTCTGTCCAAACTGTACAGAACTTCTGTAGCAAAAATGACAGCAAACCCACTGTCCACTTTGAAGACCTTTTTCATAAAACCTCTTAAAACAGAGACAGGACAAAGAAAATAGTGGAAGAGCTAACTAGGCATAGTTACTTTACTTACAGAATGAACTCAGAACTTGACAAAACAAATATCAGTAGACGAGCTAACTATAGGCATAGTTAGTTTACTTACAGAATGAAAAGACTGTGTAATGACCATAAATAATGGAAAGCTGAAGACTGTAAAAGTACAAGTCTCCAAATAATGCTTATTATTCTGTACTGTGTCCAACTACTAAATATGTATACTACGGTCGTCATATCTGTCTTTATAATATTGCTATCTTGTGAAAGAAAACAGAATTTTTATCACTTTCTGGCTTCTTTAGGGAAATTCCAGCTATTTTGCCCATCTAAAATTTATTTCTAATGGCTACTACTACTGTTACTAACAGTTACTAGCAACCACCACTTTAATACTGAAAAAAAAACTTTTGGTATTTTTTGGGCTTCTTTAGGGAAATGCCAGAATGTTTCCCATCTAAAATTTATTTCTAATGGCTATTACTACTGTTACCAATAGCTACTAGCAACCACTTTAATACCAATTGTCTAGAACTCTAGGTGAACAGACTCATACCATAGTTCAGGTATCGTTTCCCATATACACGGAGTCATTCTTCAAGGTGATAATACAACAATAAACATTCGGTTTCAAGTGGAGAGCTTCACCAGCTCTTGGAGCGAACGGAGTCCGCTCTCAGAAAAAAAAAAAAAAAAAATCGCATTTCAAATCTTCCGCACCTATATCATGAAAAACACCGAACGAGAATTACAATTCCCTCCAAAGAAAATGATCAGGAAAGAAAGTGAGGTGAAACGCAGCGATTTTGCAAACTCAGGCAACTTCCTGATATTTGCCCCCAAAATTGTGTCCATATTCAGCACCTATATATGAAAAACACAGAACGAGAATTACAATTCCCTCTACCACCTGTGGCAGATACTCTAATAGAAGAAGACATAGTTTTTTTCTGAAGACTATTCAAAAATTGTATAAATATAAATGAAGAATAAAAGGTACAGTCGTGAACAGAAGTTCGTTCCTATTAAGCTGGAAATAAATATTTATATAAAATGGAAATCATTTCAGGTTCAGCCAATCACAGTCAATAAAAACATTGAGAGGGGCTAAATTGAACTGTTTTTGGCTGAACCTGAAACGATCTCCATTTTATATGAACTTTTGTTCACGACTGTACATTAAATGAAACTACTAGTAGAACACCAAACTAATAAAGATAGCCTTTTGCTAAGGATGTTACATATTTTATCTACCAACTTCACACACACATACACCTAAGCGCGCACATCTACACCACACACGCACACACACACACAAATATATATATATATATATATATATATATATATATATAATATATATATATATATATCAGCGGCAGAGCACTCGATTGTACCAGGGTTCGAGGCCTGTTCGGGGCGGGAAATATGAGTGGTTTCTCCTTGCGCTTAGCTCCGAATGACTCAGTCGTTAAACGAGTACATTAGTGAAGTGCTCTTGTCACTGGTGGGAAATAATCTCCAGGGATCCGCGATAGGCCTAGCCAGCCATCGTTGTCAGCCGTGGGCCCTTGAAACCCAAGGATCTTCCTCGAAAGATTCCACTTGACAGGACGTAAATCCTTCCTGGGGATGAAGATTATTATTTATTTATTTATATATATGTATCATTCTGGTCTAATTTTCATTAAGGATCTTCTGTATATCACTGTATTACATATCGGCTCATGACTTCGACGTTCATAGTCCGGCATCAGCTGATCTGGGAAGTTGTTTTACATTTCTAATTGGAGTAGAGTAAACATGGTTGTCTTCAGTGCCTCAAAAACTCGATATTTTTATTTATCTAATGGACCTAACTTTAAAGGCAGCTACAAAATCTTTAATATATATATATATATATATATATATATATATATATATATAATATATATATAATATATATATATATATATATATATATATATAATATATATATATATATATATATATATATATATATATATATATATATATATATATATATATATATATATATATATATATATATATTATATATATATATATATATATATATTATATATATAGTTTGTTCTTAATATTCTTGGTGTCTCTTATACAAAACTCCTGTGGCACCTTCTGAACGCTTCACAACTCCCCCTTCCCCCCTATGAAGTTAACTTGATCAATATTGTGATGCCCTTGTCCTTAATAGGTTGGTTTCACATATTTAGGGTAATTTTATACTTAAAATGGTACAGTCTAGGGATGGGTGAGAGTATCGTACGGCATATCGGCTATTTTTGAGTATCAGTATCGGCATCGGTATCCGGTAAAAGGCCATAGTATCAGTATCGGTATCGGAAGTATGGGTATTTTTATATCGGTATCGGGAAAAGTATTATATCGGTAAAATTTTGGTATCGCTTATCCCTAGCACAGTTACTTTTCGCCTTAGCAACTTTCTAAATCTCACTCGCTTCCTCCAGCTCACTCTAGCGGACAAATGTTTGAAACTTTTTTCTCCTTTAAAATATTTATTATTATTCTTCTAAACTCTCTTGTCGCATACTCCGTCATTTGAGGAGAAGTCAGTGTGATTTGTCTGTCCAGCTCTGACTCCAGACAACCGTTATGCTCAGTCTAACATGTACTTGACAAGTCTGGAACACCCTTCCTTCCTCTATATTCTCCATTTTGATTTTCTCTCTTTTAATCCCTTTGTTGCGGAACATGTCGGCCTTTAAATTTTAATATATTTTGGTCTTTGGTCCTCACAACTCTGGTTCGTTTCCTAAAGGGGGTCTCTCTCTCTCTCTCTCTCTCTCTCTCTCTCTCTCTCTCTCTCTCTCTCTCTCTCTCTCTCTCTCTATATAATATATATATATATATATAATATATATATATATATATATATATATATATATATATATATATATATATATATATATATATATATATATATATATATATATATATATATATATAATATATATATATATATATATATATATATATATATATATATATATATATATATATAATATATTATATATATATATATATATATATTATATATATATATATATATTATATATATCAATGAGAAAAACCAGAGTTCAGACACAGTCAACCAGTGTCACACAAAATATCTATTGAATAATCAGATAATCAAAGGCCGACATGCTGGGATCCACGTGAGTAGTATACTACGCGCTTCCGGTAGATGCCAGATTTAGCTACTTTTCGAAAAAATCTGGCAACCTAAGCCAAAACGGGATTTTGATTTGCAATGCAAATCACTCCGCTCAAATTGACCTCACGCTCTTTCCTGACACCATTTTGGGGGGTTCAAATCATTGAAATTGGACTCAAGTCTGGGGAGGAGGCCCCCGCGGGGGCCCCGTGAACCCTCCAAAAATGTATACTACTCACGTGTTTAAGGGTTTGTAAGTCAAAGAAAGTAGGAGTAAAAAGATGATGTACAAATGTTCCAGTTTTATTAGGTGTTTACATATAAGATTGAGCATAGCGGTCAAGTACGGGGGCAGAGACCTGGAAAATGGAGAACGTGTGTACTAATGTTCTTTTTAATAGCACTAGTAGAGCAGGAGGTTTGATAAAGAGAAAAGCCGTAGACGCCACCCTTCTCAAGAAGAGCTGTATGAGTAGAACCACTTCGGATACGTGAGATGTTCTTCATATGACATAGGAGAGCGATAATTATATATAAATAAGGGTGATCGAGAGGGTGTGAAGAATATTTTAAAGTCCCTGTAAAACACCCAATCTCATAAAAGTGTTAGTTATAAAGATCGTCAATCAGAAGATATTGAGTTTTTGAGGCATTGAAAATAACTGTACGTCTCTTTGTCCCAATTAGAAATACGAGAAAGAACAGAGGTAAAACATCAAAGGCCTCGCCCTTAGCATTAACTATTGGCTGTAGTGTGGTTCGCCTTTCTTACTGATAAGAGCCATGAAGGGTGAGATCGTCAGTAGCGAGTTTGCAAACTCAGGCAACTTCCTGATACCATTTTTGGGGGGTTCACGGGACCCCGCAGGGACCCCTTCCGCCTGACTTGAGGCCAATTTCAATGGGTTGAACTCCCCAAAATGGTATCAGGAAAGAGCGTGAAGTCAATTTGAGCGGAGTGATTTGCTTTGCCAATAAAAATCCCGTTGTGGCTTAGGTTGCCAGATTTTTAAAAAGTAGCTAAATCTGGCACCTGTCAATAGCGCGTAGTATACTACTATCGTCTGGACATAAGAGTAGATATAAGATGAAGGTACGAACAGAATGTCATTTATAGAAAGAGTTAAGGATAGATCCCTGAGGAACATCACTGTTGATAGCTTTATGGGATGAGCAGTGGCCGTCTATAACAGTTGAATATAACAGAACAACCATAAAGGGAATCATAGATTAGGATAGATAGCGAAAATTGGACCATTGTGCTAGGCTACTTTTCGATATGTCTAGCACCATAGCAAATATTACTTTCCAGTATTATAGATAGATAGATAGATAGATAGATAGATAGATAGATAGGATAGATAGATAGATAGATAGATAGATAGATAGATAGATAGATAGATAGATATAGATAGATATAGATAGATAGATAGATAGATAGATAGCTCAAGATAGAGACATGAAAAAGAGAGCATCGCTGGACAAGATAAAAAGAAATGAGATAGAGAAAGAGAGAGAAAGAGAGAGAAAGAAAGAAGAAAGAGAAAGAGAGAAGAGAAAGAGAGAAAGAGAGAGTAAGAGGTAACAGATAAGATTTTGCTTTCAGATATGTTTTGGCTAACATAAGAAGAGAGGTGATGTTCAACAAAGTGTAATTTGACATAAAAACGTATATGTTGCTACAGATAATAGGGAGAAAAACTCTAATAATTGACCAAACTAGCATTCCTTGACGACCTAACCCTTACCACCGGAGACCGTCACCTTCCAGGCGATGATGGATAGATGGGGAGGGGATAGAATATCTATATATAGGTCAGACTTCGGTTAGAGCCAGCAACATATCTTAAAAACTACTTAACGTATGTAAAAAAGGAATATTTTGGAATCCTTGTCGAATTCAGTTAAAAGTAAAATATTTGCAAATAAATAAAAAAAAAATGGTTTGTACGACAACTGATGATAATAAACTTAAAATTGGTGTTAAACTGAACATATGTCTACGGGGAGCTCTGCCCCCCGTACCCCCCGACCGTGAGTGATATATATATATATATATATTATATTATATATATATTATATATATATATATATATATAATATATATATATATATATATATATATATATATAATATATATATATATATATATATATAGAGAGAGAGAGAGAGAGAGAGAGAGAGAGAGAGAGAGAGAGAGAGAGAGAGAGAGAGAGAGAGAGAGAGAGAGATAATATCTGGAGTATAATAATATCGGCGTTGTTATGTTTGTATAAGAATAATGCCTTAAAAAGCGTCAAAAAAGAATACATCTTTAGGCGTTTTTGCGCTTCACTTGACCGTCGATATAAAGCCGATATTTAAATATACAGTTTATTTTTTTTATTTTTTTTTTATTTTTATATTATAGACTTAATAAAAAGATTTTTTTTATTTCTTTGTATAATTAAGACATTTCTCTCTCTCTCTCTCTCTCTCTCTCTCTCTCTCTCTCTCTCTCTCTCTCTCTCTCTCTCTCTAAAAAAGATAGATTTTGTATATAAAAAAAATATTTATATATAAATAGTATTTATATATATAACGGTTTAAAATATTAAAATTTTGAATACAGTTTTTCTAAAAGTTAACGTAGCGCTGCACGTTGGTATTAAAAACAGGATAAAACGAAATCGCTCGCGCGTATGCTACACACACACACACACACACACACACACACACACACACTATAAAAGAGCAAGTTTTGTTGACACGGAAAGTGAGTACAAACACGAGTAAAGCTATTTACACGCAGCTTAAACAAAGCAAACTATTCTACAGAGTTTGGGCAAACAACTTTACGTCGAGTGAGTATCCTGCCATATTAATACACACACACACACACACACACATAATATATATATTATATATATATATATATATATATATATATATATATATATATATATATATATATATATATATATATATATATATATATATATATATATGCGTGTGTGTATGTGATTTATCAAACTATGTCGTGAGCTCATTCTTAAGACACACCTTCATAGAGAGAGAGAGAGAGAGAGAGAGAGAGAGAGAGAGAGAGAGAGAGAGAGAGAGAGAGAGAAATTAAATATATATCATGAACATATATATATATATAAAAAAAAAAAGATGGCGGAGCAGTGAATAAAACCAAGTATTGTGTAGTCGTGGCCTAATCGGTTTGATCGGCCCGACTGATTGCATTTTCATCTCTTTCGAGACCCTCACTGAGGGGGGTCATTGAATCCACTTCCAAATGTAGACGGAAAATAAAAAGGAATTTATCTGTCAATAGCGTAATCTATCTCCCTCTCAACCCTCTCCCCGCTCTCTCTCTCTCTCTCTCTCTCTCTCTCTCTCTTTCTCTATATAACTACTTTCTCTTGTCTCTCTCTACCTCTAAATCTTTCTCACTCTCCTTTCTCCATCACTTTCTATTCCTCTCTCTCTCTCTCTCTCTCTCTCTCTCTCTCTCCATCTTTCTCTATATAACTACTTTTTTCTCACTCTCTACCTCTACCTTTTTCTCACTCTCCTTTCTCCATCACTTTCTATTCCCCTCTCTCTCTCTCTCTCATTCTTTCTCTATATAAAAAATGTTAATATATAAATATTAAAAAAAAAATTTAAAGAAAAATCTTTTAAGTATAGTTGATACACTGCAAAAAATTGTCCTAACGAATCGTTGGGACAAGTGGCAAAAATTTCACAGTAAAATTTTCAATAGAGAAAAGACACGTTAAACATAAGAAAGTCGCTTCACCGATTTATTTCTAATAAAACAAAATTTGTGACAGTTTTTTTCCACTTGTCCCAACGATTCGTTAGGACAATTTTTTACAGTATTTCAGTAAATCTTCGTAAACAGATATGAATCTGAGTGGATGTACAAGAGGGGAATGTTTCAGGCGTCCTAAATACGGAAGTTCCGCTTAAGATTCGAATGTACACGAAGATTTTTAATTTGAATGGCGTTACTGAAGATTATCTTCGTATAAGAACTTTAATTAACTGTACTGAATATTTGACTTGCTTTTAAGACCCGTTACCGATGCAAAGCGGTAGAGTGATTGACTCACATTCTTGAAATCGTTGGTTCGATCCTTCATACGTATCCTATGTAGAAATTACCTAGAAAGTTACCTCTCCTCCAATAGGGCAATGTCCGTGTAAGGTTCTAACTTTCGAATGGAAAAAAATTAAAGTTTAGCAAGATATAATGCAATATTAAAATGGTTGAAGAAATCTTATGATAAAAACTGATATCGAATTTATTGGTGATGTATTCTCTCTCTCTCTCTCTTCTCTCTCTCTCTCTCTCTCTCTCTCTCTCTCTCTCTCTCTCTCTCTCTCTCTCTCCTTGATGTATAGTGTCGTCTGCTATACTGTCGTCTACTATAGTGTCAGTCTACTATAGTGTCAGTCTACAATAGTGTCAGTCTACTATAGTGTCAGTCTACTATAGTGTCGTCTGCTATAATGTCGTCTGCTATAGTGTCGTCTGCTATAATGTTGTCTGCTATAATGTTGTCTGCAATAGTGTCGTCTGCTATAATGTCTGCAATAGTGTCGTCTGCTATAGTGTCGTCTACTTTAATGTCGTCTACTATAATGTCAGTAGTATACTACGCGACAACGACGGGTGCCAGATTTCGAAAATCACAAACAACTCCCGACTACAAACACACACCTATACACTATATTATATATTATTATATTATAATATATCTGCACCCGTCGAAAGCGCCCCCCTTACTACTAATGTCGTCTACTATAATGTCGTCTGCTGTAATGTTGTCTGCAACAGTGTTGTCTGCAATAGTTGTCTGCTATAGTGTCGTCTGCTATTAAGGCTATTGAGTTGGCTTTAAAAAATAAGAAAAATGTGACTTCTAATGTTAAAAAGTTTGTTATTGAGATCTTAATTTTATTAGAATTTGCGTATTAGAAATGTTCTGAAACTGAATCAAAGTTATGTTGTCCAACAAAGTTTAGTAAATTCAGTAAAATTCAAATGATACGACCTACTAATTCAACTATTTTAAGTGCTGGTTCCGATACAGTTAAGTATCTGTATTAGTTTCGCACTAAAATGTTTATAAAGAAGTTTGAAAAAGAAGAATTTACTTCTGCAGTAGCTTGCAGGTATACGATAACTATTTTCGAAAACTGTTAGGCCTAGTAAGTAGAAAGAATGAATATATATTACACCTATCTCGAATTCATTTCCCCAAGCTGCCCTTACATTCTAGCATTCCTAACCTAACCTGTTTGACACGAAAGTGTTTTCAAAATCAAAGTCCAATTAAAGGCCGACATGTCTCTATGCACTGTGTTTGAAGGTGTGCAAGTCAAAAGAAGTAGGAAAATAAAACCTTTTCCCAAAGCCTCGACAGGTTAAATGGTAGACTCTTTTGAAAAAAATCTGAGTGTCATTTTTCTCTTGAATTTAAACGTGTCGACAATTTGGCCCTATGTAAAAAAAAATTTTTTTTTTTTTTTTTTTTCTTTTCTTCTTTTTTTCTTTTCTCTTTTTCTTCTTCTTCTTCTTCTATTATTATTATTATTTTATTATTAATTATTATTATTATTATTATAAATATTATTATTATTATTATTATTCTATTATAACGTAACATTGTAACATGTAACAGGTAACATTCTAGCATTGTAACGTGTAAAACGTAACATTGTAACATATAGAAGGTAACATTCTAGCATTGTAATGTGCAAAAAGTAACATTGTAACTTGTAGAAGGTAACATTCTAGCATTGTAACGTGTAAAACACAACACTAACATGTAGAATGCAACATTCTAGCATTGTAACGTGTAAAACGTAACATTGTAACATGTAGAAGGTAACATTCTAGCATTGTAACGTGTAAAACGTAACACTAACATGTAGAAGGTAACATTCTAGCATTGTAACGTGTACATTGTAACGTGTAAAACATAACACTAACATGTAGAAGGTAACATTCCAGCATTGTAACGTGTAAAACGTAACACTCACATGTAGAATGTAACATTCTAGCATTGTAACGTGTAAAACGTAACACTAACAAGTAGACGGTAACATTCTGGC
>SEYY01010626.1:2500-12500 GCA_009176605.1 Armadillidium nasatum
CAATCTTCCACACAACTATGATATCTTCTTCGAAAACACTCAACTCAAACCTTCATCTTTCCTCAATATTCTAGGTGTTTCTTTTTCTCGTGATCTTTCTTGGAAAGATCACATTACCTCTCTTTCTAAACAAGCTTCTAAGAGGTTGGGTGTTCTGAGGCGCCTTCAGTATTTTTCACGCCACCCCAGTTGCTTGCTCTGTATAGGGGTGTTGTTCGCCCCTGTATGGAGTACGCGTCACATATCTGGGGTGGTTCCACACATACAGCTCTCTTGAAAAGGTGGAGTCTAGGGCTTTTCGCCTTATCAATTCTCCTGCTCTTACTAACTCTCTCCAATCTCTTTCTGCCCGTCGAATTGTTGCGTCACTCTCTCTTACTATCGCTATTACAACGGACATTGCTCTTCTGAACTCTCACGTCGCATACCTCCTCCATTGAGAAGGGCTCGTGCGACACGTCTTTCTACACAGTCTCATCCTTTCTCTGTCCAACTCTCCGACCCCAGACTTAACCGCTATGCTCAATCTTACATTTACTCTACTGGTAAAGTCTGGAACACACTTCCTTTATCTGTTTTCCCAACTTCCTTTGACTTAAGCACACTTTTAAACGCCGTGTATCGGGTCACGTCGGCCATTAATTTGACCATCCGATTTCCTTCCCAACTCTGGTGGAACATTGGTAGGCCTCTGGCCTTTGCCCACCAGAGGAGAAATAAAAAAAAAAAAAAAATATATATATATATATATATATATATATATATATATATATATATATATATATATATATATATATATATATATATATATATATATATATATATATATATATATAATATATATATATATATATATATATATATATATATATATATATATATATATATATATATATATATATATATATATATATATATATATATATATATATATATATATATATATATATATATATATATATATATATATATATATATATATATATATATATACCTCCCGGTGGGAAAAGGCCAGAGGCCTACCAATTTCCAATGGAGTTGGAAAATTCCTATCCAGATCATTAGAGGCCGACATGTCTAAACACACGGCGCTTGAAAGTGTGCAAGTCAAAAGAAGTAGGGAAAATAGATAGAGGGATTGTGTTCCAGACTTTACCAATAGAGTAAATGTAAGATTGAGTGAGCATAGCGGTTAAGTCTGGGGTCTGAGAGTTGGACAGAGAAATGATGAGACTGCGTAGAAAGGCGTACCGCACGAGCTCTTCTCAATGGAGATGGTTTGCGAAGAGAGAGTTCAGAAGGCCAGTGTCCATTGTAATAGCGTTAGTATAGAGAGTGACGCAACAATTCGACTCGCAGAAAGAAAATGGAGAGATTTGTTAAGAGCGGGAAAGTTGATGAGACTCAAAGGACTAGACTCCACCATCTCAAGAAGAGCTGTGTGAGTGGAACCACCCTAAATGTGTGAAGCATATTTCATACAGGGGCGAACAACACCCCTATAAAGATCAAACAACTTGGGTGGCGTGAAGAAATTCTGAAGGCGCCTCAGAACACCCAACCTCTTACAAGATTGTGTAGAAAAAGAAGTAAGTAATGGAGAAAAATACACTGAGAATATTAAGAACAAATGAAGGTTTGAGTTTGTTTTTTTGAATAAATTATAGTTGTGTGGTATATTGTGTCGAGTGAAGAGATGGTGGAACTGAGTTTTTGAGACATTGAAAACATCCATGTTTTCTCTACCCCAATTTGAAATTCGTGAAAGATCAGAGGTTAGTTGCTCCAAGGCAACTCTCCTCCAGTCAGTTACTGCTGTTGGGAGGGACGTCTTTCAAACTGAAAGGAGTAATGACATAGTATACTATGGTAATGAAGGGTGGAGTTATCTGCATAGCAGTGGATATGAGATGAAGTAGTAGAGAGAAGGTCATTTATGAAAAGTTGATAAAGTGTTGAGGATTGGTCAGAACCCTGAGGAACACCACGATATAAAGAAAGAACGGTATTTATCTACAACAGCTACTATAGAAAGACCGGAAAGGAGATCAGAGAGAAGATCACAAAGAGAAGGATAGATACCGAAAGTGGGAAGTTTAGAAATCAAAGCTTAGTGCCAGACTCTATCGAAGACTTTTGATACGATGACTTTGGCACAGGATGCATGAGCACACGTTTCCAGCAAGAAGGGAAGACTGAAGTTGAGAGACAGAGACGAAATAGTTTACCAAGGCAGGGTGCAAGCTCGGAAGCACAAGTTTTGAGAACCACAATGTACAATATGCCTTCTTAGTATTAAGCTCAGAGAGTGCAGAAATGACATCCTTAGAAGAAATTACTAATGTTAGGCATAAATGAGTTGGAGGTGGTTGAAGGAATAGTGGTAGCTCCGGAATTGTCTCAAGTTCAATTAGAGGCAAAAGTTTGAGCGAAGAGTGTAACTTTAGACGAAGGATTATATATATATATATATATATATATATATATATATATATATATATATATATATATATATATATATATATATATATATATATATATATATATATATATATATATATATATATTATATATGATATGAGTTCTTATAAAATGTTAAACTGTTAATTAATTAAGTCCACTAATTAAAGTTTTCTTCGTTTATTTTCCTAATTTAAATATAAAGATTTTCACAATAATTGTTCACATTAATTAAAATATCAGAAATATTGTTGGTATGATGTTTCTTTGAATTTATATTCTACATAGAAAATTAGCTGTTTACCTTCAGTTGGTTCCATTCCTCTGACTTTTCTGACCTTCCTTTGATTTCTCTGACAAAAGAGGGAGACCTTCCTCTGCCTTCTCTGACGACGGAGGGAGACTTTCTTCTGCGTTCTCTGACAAAGGAGGGAGACCTTCCTCTGCCTTCTCTGGTGAAGGAGGGAGACCTCCTTCTTCCTTCTCTAGGAAAAGGAGGGAAACTTTCCTCATCTTTCTCTTTAAAAGAGGAAGACCTTCCTCTGCCTTCTCGGTCAAAGGAGGGCGATCTTCTTCTTCCTTCTTTGACAAAGGAGGGAGACCTTCCTCTGCCTTCTCTGACTTGGAGGGATACTTTTCTTTGCCTTCTCAGAAAAGGAGGGAGACCTTCCTCTGCTTTCTCTTACAAGGAGGGAGACCTTCCTCTGCCTTCTCAGACAAGTAGGGAGACCTTCCTCTGCCTTCTCTGACAAAGAAGGGAGACCTTCCTCTGCCTTCTGTGAAAGGAAGACCTTCCTCTGTGTTCTCTGACAAAGGAGGGAGACCTTCCTCTGGCTTCTCTGTAACAGGAGGAAGACCTTACTCTGCCTTCTCGGACAAAGAAGAGAGACCTTCTCTGACAAAGGAGGGAGACTTTCCTCTGTCTTCTCTGACAAAGGAGGGAGTCCTTCCTTAGCTTCTCTGACAAAGGAGGGAGACCTTCCTTTGCCTTCTCTGACAAGGAGACCTTCCTCTGTCTTCTCTGACAAAGTAGAGAGACCTTCCTCTTGCCTTCTCTGACAAAGGAGAGAGACCTTCCTTTGCCTTATCTGACAAGAAAGTAGATCTCATTCTGTCTTCTCTGACAAAGTAGAGAGATCTTCCTCTGCTTTCTCGGAAAAAAGAGGGAGACCTTCCTCTGCCCTCTTTGACAAAGGAGGGAGACCTTCCTCTTCCTTCTTTGACAAAGGAGGGAGACCTTCCTCTTCTTTCGCTGACAAAGAAAGGAGACATTCCTCAGCCTTCTCTTACTAAGAGGGAGACCTTCCTCTGCTTTCTCTGACAAAGGAGAGAGACCTTCCTTTGCCTTCTCTGACAAAGGAGGGAGTCCTTCCTTAGCCTTCTCTGACAAAGAAGGGAAACCTTCCTTTGCCTTCTCTGACAAGGAAGAAGACCTTCCTCTGTCTTCTTTAACAAAGTGAAGAGACCTTCCTTTGCTTTCTCTGACAAAGGAGAGAGACCTTCCTTTGCCTTCTCTGACAAGAAAGGAGACCTTCCTCTGTCTTCTCTGACAAAGTAGAGAGAGACCTTCCTCTGCCTCTCTGACAAATTAGGGAGACCTTCCTTTGCCTTCTCTGACAAAGGAGGGAGTCCTTCCTTAGCCTTCTCTGACAAAGGAGGGAGACCTTCTTTAGCCTTCTCTGACAAGGAAGGAGACCTTCCTCTGTCTTCTCTGACAAAGTAGAGAAACTTTCCTTGCTTCTCTGGCAAATTAAGGAGACCTTCCTCTGCCTCTCTGACAAATTAGGGAGACCTTCCTTTGCCTTCCCTTACAAAGGAGGGAGTCCTTCGTTTGCCTTCTCTGACAAAGGAGGGAAACCTTCCTTTGACTTCTCTGATAAGGAAGGAGACCTTCCTCTGTCTCTCTGACAAATTAGGGAGACCTTCCTTTGCCTTCTCTGACTAAGTGACTAAGGAGGGAGTCCTTCCTTTGCCTTCTCTGACAAAGGAGGGAGTCCTTCCTTTGCCTTCTCTGACAAAGGAGGGAGACCTTCTTTTGCCTTCTCTGACAAAGGAAGAAGCCCTTCCTCTGACTTCTCTGACAAAGGAGGGAGTCCTTCCTTTGCCTTCTCTGACAAAGGAGGGAGTCCTTCCTTTGCCTTCTCTGACAAAGGAGGGAGTCCTTCCTTTGCCTTCTCTGACAAAGGAGGGAGTCCTTCCTTTGCCTTCTCTGACAAAGGAGGGAGTCCTTCCTTTGCCTTCTCTGACAAAGGAGGGAGACCTTCTTTTGCCTTCTCTGACAAAGGAAGAAGTCCTTGATTTGCCTTCTCTGACAAAGGAAGAAGTCCTTCCTCTGACTTCTCTGACAAGGAGGGAGACCTTCCTTTGCCTTCTCTGACAAAGGAGGGAGATAGCTGTTTTCAGTTCACTGGTTATCGAAAAAGTGAGAGAGAAATTGATTGATCTACAAATTATTTTTAAAGTTTACCGAAAGTTTTTTACCATATTATACTAATAAAAATTCTTTTTCATATAGATAAAAATCAAAACGAAAGAAAAAAATTCTTTCAGTACAATTTGTTTATTTGTTTTAATGAATATAATAAAAATGTTTCATTTACGAGTTATTTAAATTATTTTCATTTGAAAATAAAACTTTAACTGATACGACAAAAACCAAGTCATAAAAATAGGAAATATTTGCCCCGAAATAAAAAGAAAACCAGTACTTGCAAGTTAATAATATAAATAATAATAATAATAATAATAATAATAATAATAATAATAATAATAATTAATAATTAATTTTTTTTTTTTGTCCCATATATATTTTATATATATATATATATATATATATATATATATATATATATATATATATATATATATATATATATATATATATATATATATATATATATATATATATATATATATATATATATATATATATATATATATATATATATATTATTTGTGTGTGTGTATGTGTATTTGTTGTGAGAAAAAAAAAGTCGATTGTGAGGTTTCGATTAAACAAATATTTGCGCGTCACACAATTAAAAAAAACAAAAAAAAAAAAAACATTTGATTAGGGATGCTCAAACAGTATCGATATTTATCGACATGGAGATTTTTATTAAATATGTCGAAAATTTTTCGATTATATTTTTTTTTTTTCAAATGATAACGAATTACCGATATTTATTTTTCTTTTCGATACTACATAAAATTATTTTCCCCCTTTTCAGTATTCCACACGTGCGTCTTACGAAATAAATTAAAGAAGCGCATTTGTATTTTTCTGTGTCAAATAAACGAGGGAAGTTGGAGAGTACCATTAATAAAATATCCTTTTTCAAATTTTTTAACTTATCAAATTGTTAGACATAGTAAATGTAATTCTCGTTAAAAGGCAAAATTTAATGATTTATAATAATATATACAGCAATTTAAAATCTCCGAATGTTTTAGTTCTTTTGTTTGTCACTTTACTGGACGTAAAACCGACCGCTGATTGAACAATCATTTCCAGTGTGTTTATACCATATGGCTCAGATAATGACGTAGTAAACGTTGTTTTAAAAGACCGGCAGCTGAGAATCAGTCGTTATGCATAGCATAGTGGGGTACTATCGGCTCGGTGTAGCCGAGAAGTTTATAATAATATGAAATTAGATTCTTAGATGTACTGCAGCTTACAATCATTGGTCGGTCGACTTCAAGTCCTGTATTAACTCGCCTTAAATGTCGAGGTTATGTACTCAATATATAATTTTTTCAATTTCTATCTTTTTCTTCACCCTTTTCATTTATTCCTAAGGTATCTTATATCCACTCCAGGAGAAGGCTAATTATCTTGAGACTTACTATTCTTGCTCTGCCTTAGCCATAGTAGTTCCGTTATCGTAACCAGGAAAAGGCGACAAGGATGTGGAATTGTACAGTCGTATCGTTCCTATTAAGCTGGAATAAATTTATATTAAAATGAGATCATTAGGTTCAGCCAATCACAGTTAATTAAGCCCTAGTTTTTATTTTCTTTTTATTCAAAATAGAGCTTTTATGAAATGATCTCCATTTTATATAAATATTTATTTCCAAGCTTAATAGGAACGAACTAGTTCACGACTTACATATCGATTTAATAGATTTATATATTTAGGTATTTGCATATTTTAGCTATTATTTAAATATCTTTTCATTCTATTGAGAAATTTATTATATATATATATATATATATATATATATATATATATATATATATATATATATATATATATATATATATATATATATATATATATATATATATCACCAGACGCGTGGTTAGGGCATAGCCCTGTCTCTCGCGAAGCCTCTCCAGACAGATCTGTCCATATACAGTCCCCTCTCTTCAACCTCCTCCAGCGTCACTCCCCTTCTAGCGATAGCTTCTGCCACTCCATCCCTCCATCGTCTCCTCGGTCTTCCAGCTGGTCTCCTTCCCTCCGGCTGCCAGTTGTAAAATCTTGCCGGATATCTCGCGTCATTCATCCTTTTCATATGTCCGTACCAGCTCAGCTGCCGCCTCTCCGCCACTTCACTCCAAGACTCGACGTCAAGCTCTCTCCTAATATTTACACTCCTTCATTCTGTCCAACCTAGTCACTCCCCTTATCAGACGCAGAGCTCTCATTTCCGCCGCCTCCACTCTGCTTCTGGTTCTGGTAGTCAAAGTCCAGGCCTCAGATCCATACATCAGAACAGGTCTTAGTATCGATGTATATATCAGGGCTTTTCACCTTTCTTGGTATATGCCTGTCCTTAAACAGAGGGTACAGCCGTCTCAACACCTCAGAGAACTTCTCGATTCTGCCTTATATCTCCTGTGCCATCTCCCCATCAGAGTTCACAGTCACCCCTAAAAAATATATATATATATATATATATATATATATATATATATATATATATATATATATATATATATATATATATATATATATATATATATATATTATAATATATATATATATATATATAATATATATATATATATATATATATATATATATATATATATATATATATATATATATATATATATATATATATATATATATATATATATATATATATATATATATATATAATAAAATGGTATCTCAGCATTTAATATGTACTTAAAATTTAAAAGATTTAAAAAATTAAAAATGTTATTTTACAAAGTTACAAATGTTATTTAAAAACTAAAAAAGGATAAAATTCGGTAGCTTTCGTGGCTATAAATAGCGAGAGAGAGAGAGACCAAAGCTTCATGCTACACTCTTTCGAAAGCTGTCGGTATGTCTAACGCTGCATCAAAAAATTTATCGAAATGCCGAAAAGCAGTGAACTGACGATCAGAGAGAAGAAAAAGATATCTAATAGAGCGTTTTTTTATGAGTCATGTTGGCGATCAGAGATAAAATCAGCTGAGTTCTGGTGTTTCTAAATCTTCCTGTACAGGATAGATTCGATAGTTTGGAAAGACCAGAGGTTAATTAAAGAAATAGGACGAAAGTAAGAGGTCTGAGAGGGTTCCCTTTGAGGCATATAATTAATAAACATGCGATTTCAGCAAGAAGGTCGAAGCAGAAAGTCAGACAAGAAATAAATTACCAAGGCAGGTTGCAAACTCAGAAGCACATGTTTTGAAAATCACAGGAGGTGCCATCAGGACTGTACACATCCTTAGTGTTAAAGCTCAGAAAGGGCAGGTTCTGAAAAAAATTACAATATTTGGTAAAAATGGGTTGGAGAAGTTGAAGAAGGAGGAATAGTTCCGGAATCGCCTATGGTGTATTTAGAGGCAAAAGTTTTGACAAAGAGTTCAGTTTTAGCAGAAAGCAAGATCGCAGTTGTGATGTCAAAAGATACAAGAGAAAGGAAAGAGAAAGTAGCAAAGTTTATGTTGCATTTTTCCTCAATGAGAGAAAATGCATGGGAAGAGGGACCAGATAAATTATTCCGTTTTCAACTGGAGAAAAGAGTTTTTGGTGTTACGAAAAATAGATTTGCGCAATTCTGGGGTGAAATATAAGTTGCATGAGTTTCTAGAGTTTAAAGACGACGTTAAATCCTGAAGGAAGTATCTTTGCCCCAAACAGCACGAGAACAGGGAGAATTTTCTTGAGAAATTTTTAAAAATGATGTCTCATTTATCTGCAGTCAAATCCTTATGATTATTTCACTCTCTCTCCTTTTCTCTATTCACGTCATTTACGAGAAGTTTGACTATTGCATTACGCCCATGTTTTTTAATGTTTTTAACTTTTATTATTCAAAATCTGTAATTTCTGATTTTTTTTTTTTTTTTTTTTTTTTTTGAGAAAATGCATATAATCATTAATTTAAGTGAATGTTGACTATTCTACTCCTTCCTTAAAATTAAATAAACCTCAATTAAAGTTATATCTAATTTTCTTTTCTAAAATTTCAGTGCTTTTGACCTCTTTACAAATATTACGCAACCCTGGCCAGAGCCCTTGCCCCAGCCCCGACCCCGGCCCTGGTCGGTCCCCTATATATATATATATATTATATATATATATATATATATATATATATATATATATATATATATATATATATATATATATATATATATATATATATATATATATATACACTACTGTCACTGCTATTACAACTAGAGAAGAGGGAAGGTCAAATGAGTTTTGAGAGTTTTTGCATAAAAGAACGCTTCGGTTGCCATGGTAACAAAAATTACGGCATCTCATCACGAGTCGATACAATCTTTTTTTAAGGTGTGCCTACATCAGCAAATTCACCCACGCAAACCATTTATATATATATATATATATATATATATATATATATATATATATATATATATATATATATATATATATATATATATATATATATATATATATATATATATATATTATATATATTCATTCATTAGCCACTATTATCGTGGAATTAATATGTATAATACATATAACTGCTAGGGGAATCGAACCTGGGTCCATCTTTTGGACCCAGGTTCGATTCCCCGAGCAGTTATATATATATATATATATATATATATATATATATATATATATATATATATATATATATATATATATATATATATATATATATATATATATATATATATATATATATATATATATATATATTTGGATTGAGTTGTGAATGAGAAACGTCAAACTAAAATAAAATATGATGCTTCTTTCTTTAATTAAAAACAAAAAAAAAGTCATTAGAGTAATAATATAATCATACTTTATTACGTTGCAATATCAGTGGTTATATATATATATATATATATATATATATATATATATATATATATATATATATATATATATATATATATATATATATATATATATATATATATATATATATATATATATATATATTATATATATTGAGTTATGGGTTGATAACGATTACTCTCACTTTGAGTAGCATATTTTAAATTAGTTATTCATTTATATATACTGTAAAAATAGTATGAATAATAATAATAATAATAATAATAATAATAATAATAATAATAATA
>SEYY01010627.1:5000-7500 GCA_009176605.1 Armadillidium nasatum
TATATATATATATATATATATATATATATATATATATATATATATATATATAATATATATATATATATATATATATATATATATATATATATATATATATATTATATATATATATATATATATATATATATATATATATATATATATATATATATATATATATATATATATATATATATATATATAATGAATTACAACAGCGGTGCTCTGAACATCCTTGATGAAATAAAATTATTTTAAAAATTAATTTGTTTTCTAAATTTTCCATAAAATTATCAATTTTTCGGAAAATGGCATTTACCATCATCAGGATTTAAAATATAATTGCGGATGAATAAATTAAATCAGCCGTAAATATAGCAAGTACTTGCAGAATTTGAAATCATTATATTTAAAATAATTGTAGTTGAAATGGACTACTGTCCACTGGTCGTGTAAATGTATTCTAATATTTTCAGATCGAGTTGTTGGTTGTCTGTGATATGATAGGAAAACAATTAGGGTCTATAGGGTGATCGTTGGCGTGATAATGAGGAAAAAAAACCATAATTACTGACTGGAATGAGAGCTGCTCGACGAAGGTTGGCTCAGCAACACATAGCGTGGACTCCTGCTGTTTGGAGTAGGGTATGATATATTTATCTTATTAATATGTTTTTGAATCACTTCTCAAGCAACACAAAATGATATATTATCTGTGTATGTCCCTATTTTAACAAGAAGATGCCACGAACAAAAAAATAAATATTGTATGAGCCACAGCACTGCATTGTTATTTTTCCTTTACGTTGTGTTTCCTGATAAGTCTACAATCCCAAAACTAGTGACCGGGAGCAGACAGTAAGACTAAGGGCTGAAGAGGAGTTTATGGCCTTTAGTGTCAAGAAAAGAATAACATTTCTGCAAAAGATTATGGTATGAGAAGCGATTTCAGTACGTGGTACAAGCAGGATACACATAGTAGAAGGCAATATGAACCAGAAGAAATATATTAAAGTCTTGCAGACAGGTAATTGAATGGTATAGTGGAAATCCATGGATTTCCCAGCAGGAATCTGCCCCATGCCATACTACACAGAACGTTAAGGAATCGCTTCATGACAAATCATGTTAGCGTCCTCTTTTGGCTCAGTAACTCACCAGTTACAAACCCTATTAAAGAATTGTGGAAGGTACTTAAAGATGAAATACACGAAGTGTCTGTAACAAACAAGACGTAACTTATTGAACGACTCTATGTGGTTTCATACACTCAAAATAGAAGAATTCTGCTCGTCCTACATATCATAGATGCCAGAACGAGTTGCACCTCCTCATGCAGCAAAAGGAGGTCAAACTAAGTACTATGCATATAAATATATATAAAGAATTATCCCAATATATCAAATACCATGTCTCAATCGTTTCCAAACTTATAAATCCTTACATTTAAAATGTTACCTGTAAAGTCTGGAACACACTCCCTTTATCTGTTTTCCCAACTTCCTTTGACTTGCACACTTTTAAACGGCGTGTATCGGGTCATGTAGGCCAATGTTGACCAGATTTCCGAATTTTCCCCCAGCTCTAGTGCAAGTTTGTAGGCCTCTGTACTTTTCCCACAAGAGGAGATATAAAATTTATATATATATATATATATATATATATATATATATATATATATATATATATATATATATATATATATATATATATATTATATATATATATATATATATATATATATATATATATATATATATATATATATATATATATATATATATATATATATATATATATATTTTTTTATTTTAAAATATTTTTTTAGACTTAAAAATAAAGAAATTTTCTAAAAAAGAAATGAAAATGAAAATCAAATTAAATTATTTTTCAAAAATCTATGGAGGAGCAACAAATCTTTCAGACAACATACTTTCAGCATAAATGAAAATTCAGCATTAATTTTAAGAATATAAAATTTGAAAACATGAGTTTGGATTAGGTGACAGAGTTGGATCATACTAAGAGAACCAAAGTAAGGGCGACAGGACTATCAACCCTATCCTGTAATCATTATAAAAGTAGTACTTAGCAATTCAGGTCAATGTTGTAAATTTAGGACAATCAAGAATCCATATTTTTGACGTCAAAAAAGGAAAATAAATTGAAAATGGCTTCATAAATAACAAACGCTTATTTTGATAATCACAAATATTTTTATATTTGTCTTTATTTATTTTCTTGATAAAAGTTTTACAGGGAAAACTAAAATATTTGTTTCCAAAAATTGCTCAATTAACGACGTGGTAACTTATATGTTTAAAATAGGCAACTTTTAGGACGAACCGTGGACGAACTTCATTACAAAATAGAAGCTGAAGTTTGAATTTAAATTCAAATGCAAAAAGGGCTTATCTCAGTTTGTCTATGAATCCCCCTATCCATCAGACCTACTGTATATACGTTAGTATATATATTTATACTGTGTTGTAATTATTGATTACTGTTTGCAACAACT
>SEYY01010627.1:10000-15000 GCA_009176605.1 Armadillidium nasatum
ATGGATCGATCTGAGAGAAAACTAGACATGAGTAAGCAAAGGGAAGGAGGAAACCCAAAGGAAGGGAGCTTGGAAAGCAGCGACGCATGCCATACCCGGTCGAAAGCCTTGGATATGTCAAGCGCCACCACACAAATCTCCCCGAAGTCCCTAAGGGCAGAAGACCATAGGTCAGTAAAATAGGAAAGTATGTCACCAGTTGACCTCGAGCGTCGAAAGCCATACTGGTGATCTGAGAGAAGAGAATGAGACTCCAAATGATCCAGGAAATGAGAGTTTAGGAGAGTTTCAAAAATTTTAGACAGAACACAAGTGAGAGCTATAGGTCGATAGTTATATATATATATATATATATATATATATATATATATATATATATATATATATATATATATATATATATATATATATATATATATATATATATATATATATATAAAGTTGATATAGCTTCGTTCCTTGTGAACTTCAATCTAAACAGAAAGGTTAAAGCCAACACCAAGGGTTTCCACATATCATTTATTACAGCTAATTGTGAACGTTTCAAACCTTAACGCGGTCCGTTCTCAGCACAATCTAAGTTCAAAAAATTTTCTAATTCAAAATATAAACCAAATATAAATTCATTAACTATATATAAAAAATATTAAAATAATAATAATAATTGTAATAAAATAATAAAAATATAAGAATAATATTGATATTAAAATAGCATAAAAAAAAACAAGACAAAAGTCGAAATTTTGCAACACCAAGAAATATTAAAAAATATTTCAAGTTTTTCTTCAAATTTAACAAATTTAAGAACTTCTGTCCGGTATTTTCATACAACGACTTGAAGATCCTTCGTTCTTTCAAAAAGGATAAATCTTTAATTATAAGCAAGCCGGATAAAGGGTCGGGAGTTGTTATCCTGAATAGAAGCGATTACATTACTAAAATGAAACAACTTCTTTCAGATACATCAAAATTTAAAAAATTAAATACAAACATCTTTAAATACGTTTTAAAACTTGAAGATAAAATAAATACCTTTCTACGTTCGTTATCTTCAAGGAATATTTTATCGGAAAATTACAAAAACCTCTTTACTTCTGGGTCTGTTCCAGGTGTTCTATACGGCCTTCCTAAAATACACAAACCTAATATTCCACTAAAACCTATCCTTTCTGCTATTAACTCTCCAAATTACAATCTTGCCAAATTTTTTGTTCCTATCTTAGATCCTCTAACTAAAAACGAATATACCTTGTCAAACACTTTCGACTTTATCAATTGCCTAAATTCTTCTTCTTTTGGCACTTGCTTCATGACAAGCTTTGATATTGAATCTTTGTATACAAATCTTCCTATATCTGAAACCATCAACATAATAACTAATGAATTATTTCATTAATAATCAAAACATAATGGGAATGGATCTTCCCTCCTTCATCAAACTTTTAAAATTATCTGTTGAAGATTCTATATTCCTTTTCGACGGGGAACTATTTAGCCAAATTGATGGTATGGCTATGGGCTCTCCTTTAGGTCCTGCTTTTGCAAATAGCTTTCTCTGCTATTATGAAAAACAATGGATCAGGCAATGCCCCCCTCTATTCAAACCCCTTCTCTATCGTCGCTACATGGATGACTGCTTCGTAGTTTTCAAGGAGAAAAATCATGCCAATATGTTTCTACATTATATGAATGAGAGACACAACAGCATGAGATTCACTTGGAACAAGAAGTTAATAATTCCATATTCCTTTCTTGATGTAAATGTTACTCATATTAGCAACATATTTAAAACATCTGTTTATAGAAAACCTACTTCTACCCTTCTTGCTACAAACTATTTCAGCAACATACCTCTTAAGTTTATTCTATCAGGTCTAAGATCTAGAATCTATAGAGCATTTAAAATTTGCTCTGACTGGCATTTATTCCATAAAGAAATGGAATTTATCAAAATTCTTTTCCATTTTAATTTATTCCCTAAGTTCCAAGTGGAAAAAAGTATTAACGAGTTTCTCGCTAATATCTTTAGACCTGATCATCATTTTCCTACTGTTCCTAAACAAAAAATATATCTAAAACTTCCGTTTATAGGATCACTCACATCACAACTTAACAAAAATATTCTTACTATACTTGAAACTACATTCCCCCAGTGCCAGTTTATTCTTATAAATTATAACTCTCTCTCTATTCACTTTTTCTTCAGACACAAGGAATCTATTATCCCTATGCTTCTCAGATCCTCATTAATTTACTTATTTAAGTGTGCCAGCTGTAATGCGGCTTATGTAGGCCAAACTGGTCTACAATTAAAAGTGAGGATTGATAAGCATAGAGGAGTTTCCTTCAGAACTGACCTTCCTCTTTCTTCTCCTGAGCACTCTGCCATAAGAGACCATGGAGATACCCATCCTTTTTCTTCTTCCGATTTCTCTATACTCCGACATTCATCTTCTCTTCTTGATCGTAGGATTTTGAAGTCTTTATATATAAAAACTCATTCCCCATCCTTAAATGATCAAGCTACTTCTACTGTTCTTTTCACACAATGATGAAGTCCTTTTTTCCCAAAATAGTCCAGCCTTTTTAATGTTTCTTGGTGTTGCAAAATTTCGACTTTTGTCTTGGTTTTTGTTTATGTTATTTTAATATCAATATTATTCTTATATTTTTATTATTTTATTACAATTATTATTATTATTTTAATATTTTTTTTATATAGTTAATGAATTTATATTTGGTTTATATTTTAAATTAGAAAATTTTTAGAACTTAGATTGTGCTGAGGACGGACCGCGTTAAGGTTTGAAACGTTCACAATATAATAAATGATATGTGGAAACCCTTGGTGTTGGCTTTAACCTTTCTGTATATATATATATATATATATATATATATATATATATATATATATATATATATATATATATATATATATATATATATATATATATATATATATATATATATATATATATATATATATATAAAATATATATATATATATATATATATATATATATATATATATATATATATATATATATATATATATATATATATATATATATATATATATATATATATATATATATATATATATATATATATATATATATATATATATATATATATATATATATATATATATATATATATAATATATATATATATATATATATATATATATATATAATATATATATATATATATATATATATATATATATATATATATATATATATATATATATATTATATATATATATATATATATATATATATATATATATATATTATATATATATATTTTCCTCTCACCATCCATCCTGTTAGGTAGAACCTGTCAGGTGTTGATCTTAAAGAAACCCCTCCAGTTATTTCGATCTTCGAACAGCGCCATCTCCTCCACAAACTCTATCGTTTCCACCATTGAGACAATCGCCTCCTCCACAGCATCCCTCCATCTTTTTCTTGGTCTTCCGACTGGTCTCCAATCAAGCAATCTTCGCACCATCTAGTTTTCCATTCTCCGCACATGTCCATACCATCTCAGTTGATTTCTCTCTATGCATTCAGTTGTTGGGCTTATTCCCAACTCTTCTCTTATTATTCCACTCCTGACTCTATTCCTCAACGTTACTCCTCTTATCAATCTTAACACTCGCATCTCTGCAGCTTCCATTCTACTTTCTGTCTTGTATTTAGAACTCAACATTTCCACCCATATAGTAATATTGGTCTTAGAATGGTTGTATATATTGCAACCTTTACATCACCGGTACTCTTCTCCGTATCATCAGAGGGTACAACATTCCAACGTTTCATGAGTATATATACGAGTATATATATATATGTATATATATATATATATATATATATATATATATATATATATATATATATATATATATATATATATATATATATATATATATATATATATATATATATATATATATATATATATATATATATATAATATATATATATATATATATATATATATATATATATATATATATATATATATATAATATATATATATATATATATATATATATATATATATATATATATATATATATATATATATATATATATATATTATATATATATATATATATATATATATAATGAGAATGTGTTTGAGAGTTTTTGTGCATGTATGTTTGAGTGTATATGACTATATAAATATAAACATATTACATACATTACATCTGCCAAAAATATTCTTTGAATATTAAAATTTTTCAATTTTGTTAGCTTGGAGACATTTTAAAGGTAGCAAAGGGAAAAATATTTGCTGAGTTGTAAGAATTTACGTTAGAAAAAGAGCAGAATGAGAAAGCATCTCTTATGAAAGAAACCAGAAATAAATAATAAAACGTGAAGAGAGAGATTTTGGAGGAAGGTTAACAGTGTCTCAAATTCTGGTTTTATTTCTGTAATTGTGGTTGCATTAGTATGAGTGGTCGAACATTCTGGAGATGTAAAATAAAGAGAGGATAATGTATATCAAATAAGCTGATACTTTATTCAAAATTGAGTAAATCTTTATGTACACTGCAAAAAATTGTCCTAACGAATCGTTGGGACAACTGGCAAAAGTGTCGCAACAAATTTTATTAATTATTTTCCTATTAAAAAGAAATCGGTGAAGCTACTTTGTTATACTTAACATGCCTTTTTCTTACTGAAATTTTTTTTTACCATGACATTTTTGCCACTTGTCCCAACGATTCGTTAGGACAATTTTTGCAGTGCATATTTTTACTATACAAATGAAATGATAAACAAGACAGAAACTGAAATGAAATTGTTTAAAATAAATTGTCCAGCTAATAAGTTAAAAATAATTAACAGGAACAGAAATTTAAGAAAATAATTTAATAATGAATAATCATTGCAGGAATGAATTAAATAATTCAAAACTTTTTTTAATAAAAAAAATATAAAAAAAAAATCTATAAGGAAATATATCTAATATGTAGAAGCAAA
>SEYY01010627.1:37500-45308 GCA_009176605.1 Armadillidium nasatum
TGACTTTGTCCTTCCTCTTCGGCATTTCGGTGATCTTTTGCTGTGTGACATATCGAAAGCTTTTCGATAGAGTCTGGCACAAACTTTATTTCCAAAATTCCCTCTTTCGGATCTATCCCTCTCTCCTCTTGGTTTCTTTCTGATCCTCTTCTGCAGCTGTTAGACGCCACAGTTCATCCTTTAAATCTATTAATAGTGTGTTGTCAAAGGTTCTTTCCATCCCCAAACTTTTTCTGTTTTCATTAATGACTTTTCTTGTTACTTCATCTCCTATTCATTCTTATGCAATGATCCACCCTGCATTTTCTTTATTTAAAGGCGCCTCCCAACAAAAATTAATAGATGCAAGAGGGTACCTTGGAGCAACTGACCTCTGACCTTTCCCGTATTTCAAATCGGGGTAGAGAAAACATGGTCGTTTTCAATTTCAATGCCTCAAAACTTCAATTTCTCCATCTTTTCGCCACAATCTTCCACCAACTATGATATCTTTTTCGAAAACACTCAACTCAAACCTTCATCTCTCCTTAATATTCTCGGTGTTTCTTTTTCTCGTGATATTTCTTGGTGTTGTTCACCTCTGAATGGAGTATGCGTCACACATCTGGGGTGGTTCCACTCATACAGATCTCCTTGAGAGGGTGGAGTCTAGGGATTTTCTTTTTATCAACTCTCCTGCTCTCACTAACTCTCTCCAGTCTCTTTCTGCCAGTCTTTTCTGTTGCGTTACTCTCTCTATGCTCCATCGCTTATTACAATGAACTGCTCTTCTGACTCTCCGTCGCATACCTCCTCATTGAGAAGGGCTCGTGAGACAACTTTCTACACAGTCTCATCTTTCTCTGTCCAACTCTCCAACCCCAGACTTAACTGTTTGTTACTCTTACATGTACTCTAAAGTCTTGAAACATGTCTTGATTTCTGGATTGATCAATAAATTTGGTAACTTGGTAGGCCTCATACCTTTGCCCACCAGAGGTAACATATAAATAATATATTGGTATATTATATAGTAATAATATATATATATATATATAAATATACTATATATATATATATATATATAATATATATATATATATAATATATATATATGCAGTGTTTTGGGTATGTATTGGGGTTTATGCAAGGAATGTGTTAAAAAGATAGAAAATTAATGTTTATATAAGAAAAAAAATATTGACATTTCTCGTCCATGTTTCATGTTAGATCTTAAATAGGAAAAATGGGAAAAATATTTAATGTTGAAAGAAGATTTTTAGCGAAAGGCGAAGAAGTTTTGCACCTGAGCCACATTTAAATCGGGTTTAGTAATTACCCAAAAGGAAATTACCTTTATGGCTCACTTCTTTTTCATAAAAAATTTCATTAAAGGAAAAAAAAATCGAAATTAATGATAGGAATCTCTAGGGTTTTTTCCCCCAAGTTTAGATCGATTTTAATTATCTGACGATTTCCTCCTCCAGACGAGAGGAATTCGGTTACGGTTTTGACCCTTTATCGCTAGGTCACATATCGATTCTTTTTGTCCTTCATTTAGTTTGGAATTCATGATTTTGGTCTTTATCGTTTATTCCCATAATCGTTCCTATTGTCGCCGGTACGGGTTGGAATTCGTTCTCTATTCTCGACATTTTGGGTCAGTCCGATATTAATCGATTACTTTTAGCTCGTTCTCAAAATACAAAAAAAAAAAAAAAAAAAAAAAAATCTTCCAAAAGAATAGAGAAAATAAAGAGAGACTTTAATTTTATGCTTCGATTGATACGACCTCAAAATGGTGGTGGAGATATTTCAAAAATCTTTTAATTTCCTATTTTAAATCTTTAACATAAAAGACGAATCACGCTGTTTATATATATAATATATATTGCTATATATATATATATATATATAATATAAAATAATATAATATATTATATATAATATATATATATATATTATATTATTATATATATATATATATATTTATCACTTCTCACCATCTATCTTGTTAGGTAGAACCTGTCAGGTGTTGATCCTCCAGAAACTCCTCCAGGTATCCTGATCTTCGAACAGCTCCGTCTCCTCCACAAACTCCATTGTTTCTCTCCTTGAGACAATCGCTTTCCCCACAGCATCCCCCAATTTTTCATTCTCCTCACATGTCCACACCATCTCAGTTGGTTTCTCTCTATGCACTGAGTTATTATGTGTATTCCCAACTCTTCTCTTATTATTCCACTTCTGACTCTATCCCTCAACATCACTCCTCTAATCAATTTTAACACTCGAATCTCCGCAGCTTCATTCTACTATTCTGTCTTGTATTTAGAACCCAATATTCTGACCCAAATAGCAATATGTCTTAGAATAGTTGTATATATTGTTACCTTTACCTCTACTGGTACTCTTCTCTGTTCATCAGCGGATATAACATTCCCATATAACATTCCTTGAGTACTTCATTATTCTCTCTCCAAACTCCGCATCCATCCAATACTTCTCATAAATGTCACCCCTAGATATTTGAAATTACTGATCTGCTTCAGCTGAACGTCCTCCGTCCATATCTCTTCCTTCACTCTTCGATATTATCATTATCTCGGTTTTTTCTCTATTTATCTTCATTCCACACTTTCTCATAACTTCACTCCAAATAGTCACTGCATCTTGTAATTCGTGTTGTTTCCTTGTCACCACAGCTGCCTCGTCCAGATACACTAAGGTATATTCTCTGTCTTCTCTAATGCATATTCTTCTCAAGCAGTTGTCTAGATACAACTCAAGCAGTAAAGAGACAGCGCACTGCCCTGCCTCACTCCATTCCTTGCTTCAAAAAATTTCTCCTTTCCCGTCTCTGTTCTAACTCTATTCATTGGGTTTCAATACATATTCTTAATTATTCTTATCCACTTCATATTTATTTTATACGTGGGATCCTCCATCACCCTCCACAATCTTTCTCTCTTTATTCTTTCAAAAACCTTTTCTAGGTCTATTAAAGCAATATATGCTGTCTTATTCCATTCTACATTCTTTTCCACTATTATTCTTAAAGAGAAGATCAAGTCAATTTAGTTTCTATTTGCCCTAAATCCGTGTTGCCACTCTCCAATCTTTCCCTCTAATTCCCTTCGTAATCATTTTTCTATTATTCTTTCGTATGATTTATATTCGCTCAATAGCAGCACTATTCCTCAGTAATTCTAACATTCCTTTCTATCTCCTTTTTTATATTTTGGGCATATTACTGCCCTTCTCCATTCTGACGGTATATTATCCTCCCTCCATATACATTGTATAAGTTCTGTCATCCATACCACCATTCCTTCTCCTGTTTTAAATATTTCATTATTCAATCCATCAACTCCAGGACTCTTTCCATTTTTAAGGCTCTTATAGCTTGCTTCACCTCCTCTTCATGTATCGGTTCCAAGTCTTCCATCAGCTCCTATGAAGATTCTATTCCTCCTCCATATATCCACCATCGTCCCCAGCATTCAATAATTCCTCAAATTATTCTCTCCATATCACCTCAATCTCTTCACCATCCACTATAGGCTCCCTTTCGCTGTTTAATATCACATTCGTATTAGGTTCATTTCTTGTTCTCAATCTCTTAGCCATTCCATAAAGCAGCTTTCTAGTACTCCTCATGTCATCCTCCAATTCTCCTCCTATCCTTTACCATACATAAACTGTATTTCCTATTTTTTCTTTTACTTCTTCTCTAACTTCTTCATTCCACCATACCGTCTTTTTCTTCCTTCTATAACTTATCATTTTTGTTCCAATCACCTCTCGTGCCACCAGTTCCATACTTTCTTTAAAATCTCCCCAGCCTTCCTCGACTCTTTCCACAGTTCCTGAGATTATTTCATAATTTCTTATCAACTCGTTGTTGAATTCTTTCCTAGTATTTTCATCCCTTAATTTTCAGTACAGTATCGTTCTCTGGTTACCTCTGGTGGGGAAAGGTCGGAGACCAGAAAATTAATTTCATATCAGGATCAAAGATAGAAATGCAATGATGAACGTAATTATATATATGTAGAGAAAAAGTTTTAAAAAATGCCTCAGAATACCCAACCTCTTGGATGACTGTTTGATGAGAGAAACAACATGATCATTCGAAAAGGAGATACCAATAATTTTAAGGAAAAAATAAATGGTTTGAATTATGAGTATGTGAAAGTGTTGTTGTTGTATGGAATATTATGTCAAGAAGGAGAAAAGAAGAATAAATCTTTTGTGAGGCAAAGAAAATAACCGTTCTCACGGCTTCATTTAAAAATATGAGAAAACTAAAAGGTCAATTGCTGAAAGGCCTTTTCCCTTGTGTCAGCAATTTGAATTTAAACTCCTTTGCCCAGAAGCAAAACGGTTGAGTATACATGAAAAACATTTCTAAATAAAAAAATGTTTCTCTCGCCTAGTTATACACGTCCAAAAATGTTCATACTGATCGAATGAACAAGAAAACAATATTTATTTCTCATTTCAAACAAAAAATTGGACTTTGGTAAAAGATTGGGGCATAACTTTTTCTTTTTTTTAATGGATTTCAAAAAGTTCATGTTAAGTGATGTTAGATAATAAAACTATTAATGCATGTTTCTAGTTTCAGATCATATCAACAAAGACTATGTAACAAGTTTCAAAAAATGGGAACAATTTTTGAGATCATTTTTCGACAATAAAACACTAACAGATAGAAACAGTAAATTGCTCCAAATCGACATTTTAGAATATCAATTATTATTAATATTCTTATTTATAATAATAATATTAATAATACTTATTATTACAAAGTCGAATAAAAATAGAGAAAATTATTATTATTATCATTCAACCACGAAACTAGATGCACTCACTCCCTGACGTTGAATATTAATTATTCCTGTTCATGAATGTCCAATTTTGAATATATGTGGCTGCACTAAGAGTACAATCAAAGTTCGCATTCATATCCACTGAGGAGTGAGCTACTTAACGGAACCACCAAAAAGTATTTATCGCATACGAGTCCCTCGGTCAATTGTACAACTAATATCTCGTAGATATTTTTAAAATTTTAGGACAGAGCATATAGTATAGTTATTATTATTATTATTATTATTATTATTATTATTATTATTATTATTATTATTATTATTATTATTATTATTATTATTATTATTATTATTATTATTATATTATTATTATTATTATTATTATCTGCGAATTGCAATAAGTAAAAAATTAAATTAAATTGCAATGAACTTTCAATGAAGACAAATTAGAACAAGTTTATTTATGTTTATATTATTACTGATATAATCTTTTTTTCTTTTTATAAAATAATAATAATAATAAAATAATAATAATAATAATAATAATATAATAATAATAATATAATAAAATAATAATAAAATAAGAATATTATTTTAGTAATGATAATAATAAAAATAAAAATAATAATAATAATAATGAATAATGAAAACAAATGATCATATCTGAAAATTTTATGTATTAAAACTAATAAAAATACTCATAAAAAAATCAATAAAAATAATTGGAACAATAATAAAAATAATAAAAATGATGATTGCAATAATAATAAATATATAATTATAATTATTATGAAATTTTTAATTGTAATAGTAATAGTAACAAAAATGCTAGTAGCAAATAATAAAATTGTATCATAAAATCAATTTCTTAATGAAAATATCATTGATAATATTGATAACAATAATAATAATAATAATAATAATAATAATAATATAATATAATAATAATAATATAATAATAATTAAAAACAACAGCAATAATAATAATAATTAATAGTATAGCGTTTCCTCTTAGTTGAGACATCTTCAGAGGAAGTTTTTTTCCTTTCAAAAGAATGAGTGTGATTCGTTTAAGTTGCATTTTTAATTAATTAATTTAAATAATATTAAGTTTCATTGATAATTCATTAAATTTTATATTAAAATCAGGTATACGGTTTTTAATGTAAGATGCCTCCGCTATTTTCAACTTTTGCACTTCACACGACGTATATAATGTTATAAAATGTTTGGAGATTTTAGGTATAGTTAACATACCATGCATTGTGTTAAAAAGGGCAAAGATCTTGCTAGGTTTGAATCGGTGTTGATATGCCCTATCCGACAATTTATTTGTCGATAACCAATATATGTCGATACAACAGACTCAGCGACAGTTAAATTGGTATACAACATGATGGTTGTCTTTGGAGCATCTTTGTATTGAAGGAAGAAGATAGCTATTTCGATTTGTGATAAAGTTTGGCCTTGATCTTGTTTTCATTTATGGGTTTTATGTGGGTGTTCAGATTACTGCGCAGGCACTATCCTTTTTATCAAAATCAACATTTTGTGTTTTAAAAAAGAATTCCATGTAGTTATTTTGGTTATCGTTATTTTCATTATTGTATAATCTAGAAAGATAGTTTATTAGGTTCTCAATTAAATATTGTGAATGATCACAATTAATTAAATTTTGTCTAATGCGGTTGATTTCTTTGTCGAAGGATGTCCAGTCAGGGTAAAGGTTATATGCTCAGTAATCTAGTGTTTTAACAATAGAGGTTTTAAAAATATTAGGTGAGTAGGAACCATAGTTCATATATATACCATTGTCAGTAGGTTGGACATGTATTTCCTTAGATCCCTCATGATTGACAGTGATTTTAATATCTAAAAAATTAATAATATTATTGATGCATGTTTCATAAGTAAATTTTAACCATGAAAACTCTTGTAATCTGTTGATGAATTGATGTATCTTTCATACAACGTATGGTATATCAACTATACCTAATATCTTTTAAAATACTGGTTAAAGTTTTATTTTCACTTAGAATTTTATTTCTAGATTTCATGTAAAGTCGCAATGTTGGTCCAAGTGGTGATCCATTGAACTCATCAATTTGTTTGTTTGTGTACAGCAAATTATAAAAGTTCCTCAAATTTTGTTCCATATTTCTGGAGGTGACATAGTATTTGAGTGATAAACACTACTAATTATTATGTCAATAGTTTTAAGAACTGGTACATTTGAATAAAGATTCTAAATCAAGTGAAGCAAATACATCTGTGTCTTCAAGTTTTAGATTTGATAATTTACTTAATGTCTCATTATTTGATTTAACTATAAAAGAGTTATTAAGATATGGTCTAATAATACTATTGAGGTATAGAACAATTTCATGTGTAACTGTGCCACATATAGATATTACTGGAGTTGGGTTTTCCGGGCTTTGTATATTTTTGGTAATCCATATATATGACCAAATTATAGAAACCGTTCTCTTATCTTATTCTGATTGTTTTTTTTTTTATTTCAAAAGGCATTGAGTATTTCATTGAGTATAGTGGGGATTTGTCTTTACGACAGATTTGTTTACAATTACATCCATCTCCTTATCGTGAGCGTTTAATGACAATATCGTGTAACTCTTATACTCAAAATCTTTTTTATCGTTTTGGTGAAGTTATCATGCTTCTTGTCCTTGAGAAATGAAAAGAAAATGTTTAAGCTTAGCTTTAAATGGGCATAATTATTAACAGAAATGTTTTTTGAAATTTATTAGATATAATATTATAAGTTGTCGACTTCAATAGATATCTCTATTTTACTACATGTTGTTTTTAATCCAAAATAAAGACCTTTGTTGTGAATTGTTGTTTCTTCTGCGTTTAGGTCGTAATTCGATAAGTTAATAATATACAATTTATCAATCTTTTAGTAAAACGCTACCATACATGTTTTGTAGTTTCGAGATGTGTTTAAATCTTATGTCATTATTAAGATCAGAA
>SEYY01010628.1:0-12500 GCA_009176605.1 Armadillidium nasatum
TTATTTTAATGAATTTCAATGGAATATTACGTTTAAATGAGTTTTCCATTTCACTTAACATTTTTGATTGTCAGTTACCTAAAATATTAGGAACGACACAGATAATATGATGCAGGAATCTGATTCTTTTCCATATTATGATGTTAAATTATATAATAACACTATCCCACGCCTCACATTATATTTTTCAAACTTATTTTAATGAATTTCAATGGAATTTTTCGTTTAAATGAGTTTTCCATTTCACTTAACATTTTTGATTGTCAATTACCTAAAATATTGGAACGACACAGATAATATGATGCAGGAATCTGATTCTTTTCCATATTATGATGTTAAATTATATAATAACACTATCCCACGCCTCACATTATATTTTTCAAACTTATTTTAATGAATTTCAATGGAATTTTTCGTTTAAATGAGTTTTCCATTTCACTTAACATTTTTGATTGTCAATTACCTAAAATATTGGAACGACACAGATAATATGATGCAGGAATCTGATTCTTTTCCATATTATGATGTTAAATTATATAATATATCCTCACATTATATTTTTCAAACTTATTTTAATGAATTTCAATGGAATATTACGTTTAAATGAGTTTTCCATTTCACTTAACATTTTTGATTGTCAATTACCTAAAATATTGGAACGACACAGATAATATGATGCAGGAATCTGATTCTTTTCCATATTATGATGTTAAATTATATAATAACACTATCCCACGCCTCACATTATATTTTTCAAACTTATTTTAATGAATTTCAATGGAATTTTTCGTTTAAATGAGTTTTCCATTTCACTTAACATTTTTGATTGTCAATTACCTAAAATATTGGAACGACACAGATAATATGATGCAGGAATCTGATTCTTTTCCATATTATGATGTTAAATTATATAATAACACTATCCAACGCCTCACATTATATTTTTCAAACTTATTTTAATGAATTTCAATGGAATATTTTCGTTTAAATGAGTTTTCCATTTCACTTAACATTTTTGATTGTCAATTACCTAAAATATTGGAACGACACAGATAATATGATGCAGGAATCTGATTCTTTTCCATATTATGATGTTAAATTATATAATAACACTATCCCACGCCTCACATTATATTTTTCAAACTTATTTTAATGAATTTCAATGGAATATTTTCGTTTAAATGAGTTTTCCATTTCACTTAACATTTTTGATTGTCAATTACCTAAAATATTGGAACGACACAGATAATATGATGCAGGAATCTGATTCTTTTCCATATTATGATGTTAAATTATATAATAACACTATCCCACGCCTCACATTATATTTTTCAAACTTATTTTAATGAATTTCAATGGAATATTTTCGTTTAAATGAGTTTTCCATTTCACTTAACATTTTTGATTGTCAATTACCTAAAATATTGGAACGACACAGATAATATGATGCAGGAATCTGATTCTTTTCCATATTATGATGTTAAATTATATAATAACACTATCCAACGCCTCACATTATATTTTTCAAACTTATTTTAATGAATTTCAATGGAATTTTTCGTTTAAATGAGTTTTCCATTTCACTTAACATTTTTGATTGTCAATTACCTAAAATATTGGAACGACACAGATAATATGATGCAGGAATCTGATTCTTTTCCATATTATGATGTTAAATTATATAATAACACTATCCCACGCCTCACATTATATTTTTCAAACTTATTTTAATGAATTTCAATGGAATATTTTCGTTTAAATGAGTTTTCCATTTCACTTAACATTTTTGATTGTCAATTACCTAAAATATTGGAACGACACAGATAATATGATGCAGGAATCTGATTCTTTTCCATATTATGATGTTAAATTATATAATAACACTATCCCACGCCTCACATTATATTTTTCAAACTTATTTTAATGAATTTCAATGGAATATTTCGTTTAAATGAGTTTTCCATTTCACTTAACATTTTTGATTGTCAATTACCTAAAATATTAGAACAACACAGTTAATGATAATTTCAAAATTCCAAATATAAACACTTCACCTTATGACAAATTATACAAACTTAGACCAATTTTAGACTCCGTTTTAGAGAAAGTGTAGAAGTATCGAGCCAGAAGAATACCATTCCATCGATGAGCAAATAATACCTACAAAAGCAAAATCGGCATTGAAGCAGTACAACCCTAAAAAGCCTCACAAATGGGGTTACAAGGTATTTTCTAGGTGTGGGGCTTCCGGTATTCTTTATGAATTTGAAGTTTATACTGGTAAAAATGACAACAAATCTGCAGTTTCCAATCTTGGAGTAACTGGAGATTTGGTTGTGAGACTGTGTGAGAACTTGCCAAAAAACAAAAATTACAAGGTATTTTTTGATAATTTCTTTACATCGCTTCCCCTTTTGAAAAAATTGCATGCAATGGGCATACCATCTCTAGGAACAATTCGATCTAACAGGATGGGAGGAGCTGAAAAAATCCTAAATTCAGAAAGAGAAATGAAAGCAATGGGAAGAGGTTCATATGACTGAAGAGTAGATTCTTCATCTGCTGTTACACTTATTAGGTGGTATGATAATAGTATTGTCCAACTCGCTTCCACCTTTGTTGGGAAATCACTAGGAAATAAAGTGCAGAGATGGTGTGCGAAAAGTAAGTCAAGAATCGAAATAAATTGTCCACAGATGGTTGAAGAATATAATAAATTTATGGGAGGGGTAGACTTGAATGACATGCTTCTTGCTTTTTATAGAATTAAACTGCGAAGTAGTAAGTGGTATATGCCAATTTTCTACTATTTACTGAAACTTGCTGTTACAAATGCGTGGCTGTTGTATAGAAGAGAGTATGACCAGCTGTTCCCTGGAGATAAGAAGTTCATGAGCCTTCTTGATTTTCAAATTGAAATCGCATATGGGCTTACAATGGCTGGAAAAATGCCACATCAGCTTGTCAAAAAAAGAGGGAGACCATCATTATCTGAGCCTGAAAAAAAGCGATCCAAAACATCAGCTAGCTATACCACTTCCATCAAAGGATATACGATTAGACGGATTTGGTCATTTTGCAACATATGACAAGAAGCAGCATAGATGTAGGAACTGCACTAACGGACGTACACACTTAATGTGCCTTAAATGTCAAATATTTTTATGTTTGAATAAAGATAGGAACTGCTTTCTTGAATTTCATACCAAAGATAATTAATATTTTATTTTTCAAATTTTAAAATTTTGAATAAAGATTTTCTTCACAATATATATATATATATATATATATATATATATATATATATATATATATATATATATATATATATATATATATATATATATATATATATATATATATATATATATATATATATATATATATAATATATATATATATATATATATATATATATATATATATATATATATATATATATATATATATATTGGATACAATTTTCTTTTTAGTAATTTCAAATTTTGTAAAATTTCGAATAAAAATTAATTGATCAATTGTTCCACTATTTTTACCCTAAATTTCATAATGTCATTTATTAATGACATTCTGAAAAACGCACGGTTACTACTAGAAAATATTAGAAACACGTTTAATGTTATATTTATACTCAAATTAAGTGAAAAAATACACAAAAAAAAAATTTTTTTAAATTTTTTTTATATAAAATTATGAGAGAAAGGGTTAAGCATTTTCAAGCATTTAAAGCCTTTTGCATTCACATCACAAAAAAAATATCAAAATCGTTACTCTTTTGATGTTCTCTCCACACCAATATTCAAATTTTTTTTCTTTCTAAATATTTGCAGTGTCGTAGGCATTCTGCACACGTTTTGTAAACCTTATTTAAGGGAAGTTCAAGACATATTGGTTTCTTAGTTTCACAACAGAATAAACAAGATTGTTTTACAACGGCAGTGATGTTTTTAACATTAAAGCAGAATGCACAAGATTTTTAGTCAAACAATCATTTCGTGTGTCACGAATCATATTTCTCTTTCCAAAAATGATATAATAAGCAATGAATTAACATGAAAAAATGTTTAAAAGTTTAGATGAAAGATTACATTGCGTATAAAAAGAGTTAAGAGTAAAAAGACAGAGTAAACTCTACTACAAATGTCAGAAGCGACTCGTATTGGAGTAACATCATAATTTGAGTTTCATCCATTTCAAAAAATTAGAAACAATTCAGCAAACAAAGTTTTAGAATTCAAAGAATTGTTCGAATTGTCCAGTCATTTTAAGAATTTCTTGGTAGTAAATATAAAATCCTCACTACTTTTCATTAAATAGAAAATTTTAAAGGAAAATTGATGGTATTGTTATGGACAGTCAATTGACCCTATTCCAGGGAACATTATTATGTATCATTTTGAACATGACTTAACGAGTGTCCGGTGGAATTTAAATCAATTTTCTGTAGAAGATATGTAGAAGCTTCTTTTTCTTTTTCAAATACAGAATCGAATTTGACAGCCCTTTAAATATATCAATACTAAATACTCAAATATTATTTACCCAGCGGACGTTGAAGATACCCTTCTTAGCACTTCTAGATGTTAAAATTTATAAGTAAACAAATCCCAAACTAGTGTTAACAGGAAAGCAATATTCATTATATTAACTACTAAAGTTAGTACTTTTATCCCGCATGTGAATAAAGTTAATGTAATTAAAAGTCTTATAAATAGAGTATACAAAAAAATTTCTTCTTGCTAAACTTTTATTTTTTTCTCTTTCATGTGTAGAAAATTTACCTACTGTAAACCCATTTTTTCCTTTTAATTTTTATCATCTATTCTCAAGATTAAGCGCCTGTATTCAGTCATTCCTCTACATGTAAAATATTAGTATTATTCCACAATTTACCAAACATAAAACCGGATTTGATCTTTAAACTCTTATATGACAATTTCTCTTAACCCAAGTAGTGGCAACCCATTTCTATTTCCATTATCAATTTAGCCCTTTCAATATAATAATATCGGATTGAACCTATAGCAGCAAAAATTAACTTTTTTATCTTCGACAAATAAAAAATGAGATTGCTTTGCTTTTGTTCATCTTTTCCATTTCCTAAAAGTTAATACATTTCTCTCCAATCACCGTTTTCACTACTTTTCTGAATTAAAAGATTTCTTAAATAGTTTTATCGTTTAGTTCTTGAATTCACTTACTCACTCAAACACTCACTCACACTTTCATTCACACGCACACACACAGAGATAAACAGTCTTTGTGTGAGAAATAAATTATCTAAGAGATAAAGAAGTAATAGTGGAAGAATTCGGGTCGAATCCACTTGGGAGTAGTTTAAGTTAACCTGCGGCACAATCGTTAATTAATCGTTACCCAGCTTCAGAAATATCGATATTTCTTTTGATAATTCCTCACAAGACTCATTTACCCATAATTCTTTCCCTTCAAGGTTCTAAATAAATTAGGTTAGGTCACTTTTTCAATCAATATTTCAGTTCAACTTTTAAACTAAGAACAAAATATTCACCTCCGTTAAAAAAAAAAAAAAAAAAAAAATCGCCATTCCAACTTATAATATATATATATATATATATATATATATATATATATATATATATATATATATATATATATATATATATATATATATATATATATATATATATATATATATATATATATATATATTTAATATTTATATTATTTTTTATTTTTTTTTTTTTTTTTAATTTTTATATATATATATATATAATATATATATATATATATATATATATATATATATATATATATATATATATATATATATATATATATATATATATATATATATATATATATATATATATATATATATATATATATCGATCGATTCTTGCTCTACGTTTGATATTACACTAGGATTTGGTTTTGATTGGTTTATCTTGGTTTATTCTTTTGTTCAGAACACTTAAAAACCAAGGTAGAGGAGAAGACAACACCCCCCCCCCCAAAAAAAAAAAATAAAAATAAAAATAAAAAAATTTAAAAAAACATTTTATCAGTTCTAAAGAATTTGTTATTACGTATTTTATGAAACTACCATTCTAACCTACCTTGTCTGTTTATATTTCCCCATTTTTCAGTTTCCCGTTTGAAATTTCTTCCAACGGTTTTTTGATAAAGTAAAAGGAATAATTATTGTATGTGTTTTATTATCTAATATAATTGGTGTATTTTGTGTTTTTTTCCCCCGACTCAAAATGTAGTTTAATCTTCAGATTGAAATTCAGTTCGGTCTTTAAATTGGGAAACAACTTCTGTCTTCAGATTAAAATCTATCGGTACGCAAGGGCAGTAATACTGATAATTATAGGATAATAATAATAATAAATAATAATAATAATAAAATAATAATTTTATAAATAATTTTACCACTATGCTTTCTTAAACTTGGAGTACTTTAACTTGCTTAACAATCTTTTTAGTTACTTGTTTGATAAATTATAACTTTATCATAATATAATAATAATAATAATAATGTAATATTTAACATTACCAGTACTGTCGGGTTCCAAAAATCCAGAACGAACTACACAAAGATTAGAAGTTTTTTTTTTTTTTTTTTTTTTTTTTCCCAGAAAATCGATACGAAGATAATGTTATGTTAATCTTCAAAATGTTTAACTCTGAGAACTTTTTTATTTTCTTATACAATTGGCCACCGCTCACTGGCTAAGAATCACTTTTAAACTTCCCGGACACAATATTAACGAAAACTGTCCACACTGCTAATGCGATACAAAGACGGATGATAGTTAAGTTAACGTTTCTCAACCGGGATCCACATGGCCCCCAGGGGACAAGAGAAGCTTTGAGAGGTTCACATGGACCCCTCAGGGATCAGAGAAGCTTAGAGGGGGTCCTCAAGGAAAAAAATGTTCATTAAATTTAGGAATATTACATATGAGTATATAGGGGGTCCACATACGTTAAGTTAGGACTCAGGAGGGGGGGTCCACAAGCAAAAAAGGATTCGAACCCCCGGATTTGGTCAATCTTGATTCTACATTTACGTTAATAAGATTTTATAACTATTTATTACAAAATAGATTTTAACATTTGACCTATTTACTTATATATATATATATATATATATATATATATATATATATATATATATATATATATATATATATATATATATATATATATATATATATATATATATATATATATATATGGGTGTGTGTTGCATGTATATATAAGTAAATGTGTGTAAAGCTTGTATATCTATATGAGTACGTACAAGTCTATGCCTGTATTTATGCATGTAAATGTTTATGCATGCATGCATGTGTGTGTGTGTGTGTGCTTGTATGTGTGCGTGTCTGAACCCAAGGATATTTTTCCAATCTTTTTGTTCTACAAACGAAAACAACAGAGTTAGTATAATAAGAATGCTCAAGCTTTAAATTTTTAATTCCTAATATTCATGTCACAAAACAATAAGAAAATAATAATAATAAAAAAAATAATAATAATAATAATATGAAAATTTTAATTTCTGAAAGTTTATTCACATAATTTCAGTTATGACATTGCAAATTTTATAATTCTACATAGCAAAACAACATCAACAACAATAATAATAATAATAATAATATGGTAATATATAATAGAAATAGTAATAAATAATAATTATAATAATAATAAATAATAATAGAATTAAATAATAAAAATGCTATTACTACTACTACTACTCATAATAATATAATAAAATATCTAAGGCAAGTAAATGTTTTGAATTGAGATTTGTTTATAAAAAATGTAAATTCTTTGTCTTAGTAAGTTCATAAAATGTCTATTTTATGAATTTACTAATATATATATATATATATATATATATATATATATATATATATATATATATATATATATATATATATATATATATATATATATAGGGACCGACCGGGGCCGGGGTCACCCAAATTTGGCCGGGGCCGGGGTTATGGCCGGGGTTTCCTAAAATTTGTAAAGAGGTCAAAAGCACTGAAATTTTAGGTTAAGAAAATTAGATATAAGGTTTATTTAATTGTAAGGAAGGAGTAGAATAGGCAACATTCACTTAAATTAATGATTGTATGCATTTTCTCTAAAAAAAAAATCAGAAAATTACAGTTTTGTATATTTAAAGTTTAAAAAAAGTACAAAAATTAAAAAAAAAATATTCTAATTCATAATAGTGATTTAACACGTTTACCTAGGTAAAGACCCAAAGGTAAAGTTTGAAAAAATGTAAGATATAAAATTATCAATTTAACCTGTATTTATACATATCATTGTTATTTTATTGCCATGTATCAAACTTGTATCATTTTGCTGCATTATTTAAAAATTATTATTTTGTTTGTACTTTCAGTCAATATGGCTAAAAGATCAGCTTCTGCAGTATTTGAATACTTTACAATGTTTCAGGATAGGCTCGAAATAGCTAAATGTAACATCTGCAGTCAGAAAATTAGAAGAGAACCTCCGGGTGCTACAAGTAAAAAAATTTCAACCAAATCTTTTTGGAGTATCTAAAATCAAAACACAATGATGAACATTCACTAGCAGAAAAGGAGCGGTCAAAATAAACAGAAAAGAAAAAAATCTTAATTTTCTTATATTTTGTTTGAAATATTTTTTATTATTTGACTGATTGAGCTGAAATTTTCAAAGTATGTGAATTTTTTCATGAAGTTCTGAGTTGATTTCGAGCACTTTTTTGAGTCTATAACGGTTTGAAACTTATTTGGACCCAAAGTTGAAAAAAATGAATAACTGGGACAAATCACTGGTCCACATGAGCTGAAAATTTAACTGAATACCTTTGCCCCAATTTCTTGCATTAGTGGGAATAGATTTTTGATATCACGTCTAGAAAAAAGTTATAAGCACTTAAATTTTTTTTTGCAAAAATCGCACCCTTCTGGAGGAAAAAATTATTTAAAAAAAAGCTACCTACTATTTTTTTTATTTGTGAATATTGTTTAGAAGAGGAACAGGGCAACAATTTTTATTTAGTGCATTTTTAAATGCCCTTTGTTTGAAGCGAGATATAGCCTCTCAAACTTTGGGAATTTTTGAAATTTGGCCAAAAATGGACCTTTTTGAAGGCTATATCTCAAAACCAACGAATCTCATCGAATAAAGTACATAGAGGAATTTGTAGCCCCACCCCTCCACTATACACACTAAAAATAGGAAATGTTATAGTTGCATTTTTAAAAAAAAATTTTTGTCTGAAAAGGTGGATTTTTTTAGTTCAAAAAAATTTTTTTTTCTATAATTGGTTAGTTTTTGGCTTTTAACATTTTTTCTATAACTCTGGGAACAAAAGTCTATTAGAGGCTTTTGTAGCCCACATAATTTTGAATAAATAGTCCAACTTTCAGCTTATTCTAAAAAGTGGTTTGGCACCGCTATTCTATTGAAAACGGGTAAAATTTCCTCAAAAAAAAAAAAAAAAAAACTTTTAACTGTAATAGACTCGGAAAAACGCTAGAAATGGACTTTTCTTACCGGTAAAAAATCTATATACACTGAAAGTTTCAGCAGAATCGGCTGAAAATTAAAAAAAATGTTGGATAATTTGCCATTTTAACCCCGGCCGGCAACCCCGGTTTTCCCTGATTTTTAGCCGGGGCCGGGGTTGACCGGGGCCCCCGGTCGGTTCATATATATATATATATATATATATATATATATATATATATATATATATATATATATATATATATATATATATATATATATATATATATATATATATATATATTATTACAGAGGGGAAATAAAAATTATCAGCACCCTTGGTGTATTTTATTAAAATAATATTGAATATTGACAATCACATTATCCTTCAACATAATCTCTTTACTTTTCAAAGCTTTTCGACCAGTGGTTCAAAAGCTTTCATATTTCCTCGTAGAAGGTTTTCTTTTTGGTTGCGCAACCATCCATGCACCGTTTTATGCCCTTTTTCGTCCGTTGTAAATCAGTAATCTAGCGAAGAATCTTTAAGTGGCACAAAGAAGGTAATAATCACAAGTATCGAGATCTGAGCTATATGTAGAATGTTCCCTCACCTCGACACCAGATGGGTTCAACGGTCTGGGCGGCCGTATGTGGACGCGCAACAATAAACACTCATTTCAACAGCAGTTTTAATTTGTTGGTCAACATGTCATTATAGCCTATATTGTTGACTGTAGACCTCTTTTTCGTGTAATGTTTCTGTATAGGACCTTTTGAGTCAAGAAACCCTTCTCGTGTAAGATTGTCTTCAATTTTTTCGTCCATGGTGATTTAGGGTATTTAAACTCTATATTTTGTCTTTTGGATTCTGGCTCAAAGCGGTGAACTCAGATCATATCTCCTGTGGCTCTTCTCTCCAAAAAAGTTTCGCATTCGTCGTTGCAGCAGGCGAGTAGGCGTTGACAGATTTCTACAAGATTGCGCTTGTGCACTTGAGTAAGGCCACGTGGAACCTATCTCACACAAACTTTATAGAATCCAAGCGTGTAGTAGATTTTATGGTATGCAGACCTGTAACTAATCTGCAGCGAATAAGCAAATCGACTGTTGGCTCGATCCACTCATACATATTCTTACGCTGTAAAACACTGCTCCCGTATTTCATTGAAAGTATGGCATAAATTTCAGCACCTGATACACCCTCAGACCACAATGATCGGATCCTAATCTCCGTTTCTCTTTGGTGTACACTGCTTACAACCCGGCAATGTTTGCGCTGAAACACCAACGAGAACACTAGAAACGATCAGAGTCAAATCTGAGTCACGTTATCTTAGGATTACCACTTTTCAGTGTGCGAACGCTAGCCGCAGTGCGGCCAACCTGACGAAAGTCATAACGGAAGTGCGAATAACTTTTGACTTCCCCTAGTGTATTATATATATATATATATATATATATATATATATATATATATATATATATATATATATATATATATATATATATATATATATATATATATATAAATTCTTTCTACATCAAAGTCCTTTAATAAAATATTCTTTATAATTAACTATTAATAAATTAATATAAAATGTGAAGCGCAGAAAAATAAAATTGTATTCTTTCGGCTGCTGTCTCCCTGTTTTGAAATTGCATTAATAATGCATTGTGTTTCAGGAGCGCTTCATAAAAATTTCAAATAATCTTAAAACTTCGTTATATGTGTGTAGGTGTAAGTTTACAAGTGTAACTTAGTATCTATTTACACTGCCTTAACAGGATAATAAACATATGGTAGACAAAATAAGTAATGTGTATGTATGTATGTATGTATGTATATGTGTGTGTGTGTGTGTGTGTGTGTGTTAAAAATATTGCGTAAAAATCATTTGATTGAACTTTTTCTGTTTTACGGCCCGCTGAAACTTAGACTAAAAATTCGTTTACTACGATTTTTTAATTTTTTTTTTAATGTTTATACATGTTAAAATATTTATATTGCAAAAATATTAATAATATTATAGAAAATGATAAATATAGCAATTTTTTCTGCTGACCTAACCAGTCACAATAAAAAATGCTGACAAGAAATTATTTTAAACTCGCTTTTAATTAAAATATCAATGGGCCATGAAACAGAAAAGGTCCATTTTTATTCATTGAAAATTGACAAGTGCATTAACATTTCTTTTCAAGCTTCAAACTTTCGTGAAAAGCTCGCATATCTCCTCCATTGAAGAGAAGTCATACGAATCATTTATCTTCATGAAGCTTTTTAAATTATATTATTAAAAATATAAAACTTTTTCTTTTACATATTTATAATAGTTATTATTTGTGTGTGCGTCTTAAAAAGATTGCGTAAAAATCATATGAATGGACCTTTTCTGTTTTATGGCCCGCTGATAACTTGGATTAAAAACTTTTTTTTAGTTTATGCATGTATAAAATTTATTATTCAATAAAATAAAAAATGGGATTTGAAACTAAAATTTTATTTTGTATATTTATAAAAAAAATTTTTTTTGTTCGTTCCATCTCCGACCCCATCATTTTAAATAGAAGGGGTTCCAGACCCTTTCATTTTATAGTAACTTTTAGCACATTTTATATTATTTGTTAGTTCAAATCGAAAAAAAAAAAAAAAAATTTTTTTTTTGAAAGAATTTTAAATGCGTATTTTTGATAAACAACAAAACAAAGTCCATCCTTCTCTTACATATTTTCAAAACAATTAATATTGTAAAACTATTATTTTTATTATTTATTATTAATTATTGTATCAATATGAATTGTAAAATTAATCTGTTTTAACTAAAATTATCTGAATAAACTTTCAGAATTGAAATTGTAATTTTCAGTCATTATTATTATTTTTATTATTATTATAATTATTCAATGTTTCAATCCTTTCAGGTATTTTCCCTCTAACCTTAAAATTTCTCGCATGATCATCCCCCCTAACCCCTTCCTCCCTAAAAATACAG
>SEYY01010629.1:0-22500 GCA_009176605.1 Armadillidium nasatum
TACTTTTTGCACACTATGCATTCTGATATGACTTTTCGAATAGTATTTCTAGCAGAGGTGATCCAATAACCTCTCAGACGAATGTTGGTTAGAGTGGCTTGAATGCCAAGATGTTTACAATCAAAATGGGCGTTTCGAATAAAAAGAAATGTCAAATGATGATTTTTCCCCATCAGGATTGGATTTAAAACATCAAAGTCATAATAATTAGAACGAGCCAATCTACCTTTGCTTCTAATGAGCTCTAAATCATCTAGAAATAAATTTAAATTGTTTACCAAATCTGGTGGTGGTTCATTTAACGAAGCATCCTCTTTCACTCTTCTTAAAAAGGCAAGCTCTTTCGGAAAAGATTCTTCCTGCATTCTTTTTAGGCAATATATTCGAGCTTTGGAATCACAATCAATGTTGATTCCTCTAGAAAGTGCTGAAAACTTATATAAAAGAGCACAAACTCTAAAAAGAACATTTAAATTAGAAAAATTTTCAAATTTAATAACAGGAAGATTAGTACTTACATTGACAGTCGCAAGCACTAGAGAAGAATTATTTTCGGAACTCTCCCATCCATAATCAGGCCAGTATATGGGTGCAGAATCCAGCCATTCGGGTCCATGCTGCCAAAATGACAAATTTTTTCGAAACTCAGGATATATTTAATCCTCTGGTGAGTAGGTCGGCTGGGTTTTCTTCAGACCTCACGAAACGAAATTCAGGAATTAGATTATGGTCTTCTTTTAATGAAGAAACCATTTTTTTAATATCTTGTATTCTATTCTTTATGAATACACTTTTGTTTTTTCTTCCCCCACGTAGTATCCAGGCCAAAGGACACTTGTGAATCCGTCCGAAAATATATTTAAAGTTTTAAACTTTGAATCTTGAAAGCATCCTAGAACTTGAGGTAAGCATTTCAATGCCAAAAAAACTGATAAAAGCTCCAAGCATGGCAGTGTTCTCCCTTTCAGAGGAGAGACTTTTCCCTTAGACCAAAGAATGCTGGGTGCTTTGGTGCTTGAAGAGATATACATTACGAAGCCATAGCATGAAGAACTTGCATCACAAAAAATGTTAAGCGACAAGTTGGAGCCCTCGGTCTCAAAACAAGATCTTTCGAAAGTAATTTCTTTTAAAGAAATTAAATCTAGACGCAACTTTTCCCATAAGGTCTTCAATTCATCGTTGATTTCATCGTCCCAACTCATTTCCTGTTCCCACGTCTTCCTCATGAGAATACGCCCACGTATTGTAACTGGAAGAAACAGTGATAAGGGGTCGAAAACTTTAGATATTTGAGAGAGAAGTTGACGTTTCGAATTGGCCGAGTTTATTTCAAAATCACTCAATCTGATAGTGTCAGATGAGGTGTCGAAAAGATATCCCAAAACTCTTTCTTCTGAGCTTTGGTGTTTTGCTAATTTTTGGTTAGCCTCGAAAATTTCTTTTAATTCGGGATTATTTGAATTCCAACTGCATAAATCGAATCCACCTTCACACATTCTTGAAGTGGTCTGACAAAAGATTTCTTTTAAATTATCAATAGAAGAGTTGGAATATATAAAATTATCCATATATAAATTATTTTCCAATAAGTAAGAACAGAGATCTGGGGGATACTGTTTTGCATGGTGCTTTATAACAGCTCCCAATATATAAGGACTTACTGATAGCCCGAAAATGATTGAGGTGTAACGATAGGTTTGAAGCACACCTCCTTCTTCCCAGAAGAAGCATAATCGATTACGATCTTCATCGTTTTTAAGACGAATCTGCAAAAAGGCTTTCGAAATGTCTGCTAGTACGACATATTTGTTTGTACGAAATTGAAGCAATAATCGAAATAAAGATGCCATCAGATCTACACCAGGATAACAAGCCTGGTTTAAAGATGGACTATTCCCGATGCGAAGGCTGCAATTAAAGACAGGACGAATTTTCGTTGTGACTTGTTCTGCAGTCTTAATAACAGGCCTATGAGGGATCCAAATGTATCTATGAAAATCTTTTGGAGACACATGGACGGGCTCGATGATGCCATCAGCCAGGTATTGACGAAATATGTCTCCATATGCCGAAATGAGACCTTGGTTATGAAGTTTTTGTGTCACACGATGCAAGAGCAGCTAATGCTACCTGATGATTTGAAGGCACAGCTTTCAATATTTCTTCATACCATGGGATCTCAACATGATACTTACCTTCCTTATATTCAATACTCTCATGGAATCTACTTTCGAAGATGGTATCGATGGAACCTTGGTCAGCTTCTTCATTTATTCCAATGGATTCCAATTTATAGATGTTCTCTATGCCGACATCAAGTTCCAAGTCTGAGTGAGTATGAATCAATGGGTCGAAATAGGAAGGAGACGGATCCACTATGAGATTAACGATGTTTTCGGGAATTTTTTTGACAGATTTGAGAAGAGATGGAGACAACAAGCTGGAATCTTTTGGTTGTCAGGAGGTCCTCTTTCTTTGAGGACTATTCGAATTTTCTTCTCCAAATATGACTTCAATTTGAGAAGGAGTTAAAAATTTACGAACTGGTCCGAATGGAACGAAACCATGGCAAGAATCAATGGCACTCCCTCTTATACAATTGACTACTTTAAAATGCTTCATGAGATATAGAACGTCTATTCCCAGAAGACATTCCACATTTTCGACAATGTCACCATGACGGCCTTGATAGAAGCAATCGGCTATCGTAAAATTGTTTCTTCGTATATTATATGGCTTGTCGGTTCACGGACCCACGCGGACCCACGGACCCCGGACCCCAGATTCGATCCAACTTCAGTCTGATAGAACCACAAAGAAAATGGTCAGGAAAGAAAGTGAGGTGAACACAGCGATTTTGCAAACTCAGGCAACTTCCTGACATCATTTTGGGGGGGTTCACGGGGCCCCGCGGGGCCCCTTCCCCAGACTTGAGGGCTATTTCAGTGGGTTGAACCCCCCAAAATGGTGTCAGGAAAGAGCGTGAGGCCAATTGAGCGAAGTGATTTGCATTGCAAATCAATATCCCGTTCGAGAATATTTTATTTTTATTTTTTTTTCGTTAAGCCTAACTGCAGTCGATCTGGTTGAAAATTCAGAAAACTCCAAATTTGAAACATGAGAACAGACACCCCAGTTGTACAAATGGACAACATCCTCATTTGAATTAAAAATGAGAATAAATGCAGTAGTAAGGATCAAGTTAATGTCCGGTATAAAAGCACCCAAACACCTTTGAACAAAATAATCTATAATAAGGGAGGTGGAGTTCAGCAAGGTGGAAATTAGTCTACAGGAGATAAATTTTGAAGAAGTTAATGAAGAAAGAAGACCCTGTACCAGAACAAATCGAAAGAATCTTAGTAACGCCAATCTCATCATCAGATGTCGTCAACTCCCAAGTGACGAGGTGAGAGAGGTTAGATGGAGCCCTATTTTTAAATTCTAGTTAATCTTGTCTTCTCCAAGGCTATAGTTGTCTGTGCATTTTTTAAATATTTCAAAAGAGCAGGTGAACTTGAATTTGTAAGAATGAGTGAAAATGGAGAGCTTATTGGACGGCTTATAGACACTTATGTGTAAGAAAAATATGTGCTAATATAAAAGGAAGAAACATTGGGTGCCTGAGTGCAGCAAGACGTTTAAACTCTCTATAACCCTATATGCTGAGTGAACAATAATTTAATCGTTTCAGAAAATCGGGAAGAAAATCTATTACGGAGTGACGTGTTCTAAGTTAAAATTCCAGTTATATCCTTCCAATAAAGTCTAAAGAATATCAAAAGGGCAACTAAAAAAGATTTTGTCTGGAATATTTTTTAAATATTTTAAAAATTTCTTTAATTGAAAATATGAGAATTTTTACTTTCTTCTAATCTATATAGTATATTAAATTTTCAAGATAGAATTGGACTAGTTACACATCTTCATTTAGCTTTTTCCGTATACCATTTTATATATCTTGTGGCCACGTGATGTTCAGTTTTCAAGGAATGAAAAAAACTATTTAATATACTCAAAATGCTTTACAGAAAAATGTGTGACTCCCTAACAAAAATTTTATTGGTTTTCATAATGTTTCTCAGATATTCGTTGGTAACATTTCTTAAATTCTTAAAAGACCAAATGCAATTACCCAAGAAATCCATTAGTGTTAGTAATTCAAAGTTTTGAATTTCCAATCGGAAATTCTCTAATAGTTTCGAATGAAAATTCCATAAATAAATGATACTGGTCGGAATAATTTTCTTGATTACTAATGTCAGGTAACATTTAATTTTAGTTTGAAAAAGATTCCTTTGAATTCCAATGAGAATATCAGAATTTTTTTTTTTACTGGGAAGACCAGTTCTATCTACTCTGCAAACTTCACAATGATAAAGTGATTAATAAAAAGGAGTTAGAAAATTTTCTTATAAAAACTCAGTTTTTTTCTTAAAAAAAAGTAGGCCAAATCAAACTAAATATTAACCTTTTCTCTCATTCTAACATTGTTTAGAAAATGGATAAACCAAAAAGTTTTACATACAGAAAACCTTTTACTGTGGTACATCTTTGATCGAGATTTTGAAACCCAAATTCTGTCATAAACTACGACAAAAAAATTTAACACAGCAAAACAAATAAAATTGATAATGAAAATCCCGTGGACTTATATCTGCATTTTTATTTCGTGCAAATTGAATTAAATTCAATTTAATATTTTTCTCGAAAAGCGTTCATGTTTTAATGATCATCTTTGCTACTAATTATATTTTTTAATCTTCATGTTTATAATTTTGATCGTGGTTTCCCATTGGAAGGGCATGACCTTCCTGGGGAAGGACAGTAATGATGGTAAGTATAATTTCACTTCCAATATTTATTTTCTTTTCTTATTTTAGATTCATTTACATTTAATTTCGATTTTTATGGAAGTTTTTACCAATTCATGAACTGTCAAAATTTATATCATTTACATACAAATACTTTAAATAATATTTAAGTAGAAATAATATATATATATATATATATATATATATATATATATATATATATATATATATATATATATATATATATATATATATATATATATATATATATATATATATATATATATATATATATATATATATATATATATATATATATATATATATATATATATATATATATATATATATATATATATATATATATATATATATATATATATATATATATATATATATATATATATATATATATACCAATAATTACAAGGAAAAAAATATGCAAAAGAATGCAGAAAACATTTTGATGCTTTTAACACTAACTCATTCTCAGTAATTAATTTAATATAAAACTTTTCATCTCACTCTTTTTATCTATCTCGTTTGGTAAAGCGTCATGAAATGTTTAGGTTTGTAAAATCACATTTTTTATCTTTCTGGCTATTATCATTTCAATAATTTTTTCCTTTTCAATTTATTTTTAATTTTTTTTTTTTTTTTTTTTTTTTTTTTTTTTTTTTTTTTTTTTTTTTTTTTTTTTTTTTTTTATTTATTAAATATATATATATATATATATATATATATATATATATATATATATATATATATATATATATATATATATATATATATATATATATATATATATATATATATATATATATATATATATATATATCGTTTGGTAAAGCGTCATGAAATGTTTAGGTTTGTAAAATCACATTTTTTATCTTTCTAGCTATTAACATTTCAATAATTTTTTTCTTTTCAATTTATTTTTAATTTTATTTACATTATTTTGGCTTTTAAACTACTGATTTTGAAAAATATTTCTAATTGGCAATTACATTGATATAATATATATATATATATATATATATATATATATATATATATATATATATATATATATATATATATATATATATATATATATATATATATATATATATATATATATATATATATATATATATATATATATATATATATATATATATATATATATATATATATATATATATATATATATATATATATATATATATATATATATATATATATATATATATATATATATATATATATATATATATATATATATATATATATATATATATATATATATATATATATATATATATATATATATATGCATCAGAAATAGTATGGGTACAAAGGACCAATTATTAATAAATAAAATGATACTCGAAAATAGCTGGAAAAATCAGAAACACCTAAGCATGGCCTGGATTGATTATAAAAAAGCATATGACAGTGTTCCACATAGCTGGATCTTAGAGGTGTTGAAAATCTATGAAGTAAGTGATAAAATAGTCAATTTTGTAAAAGATGGAATGAAACAATGGAAGGTTAATTTAAAACTAAAACATGAAAAAGGAGTAATTGAAATTAATAAAATTAATATAAAAAGAGGGATCTTTCAGGGAGATTCGCTGTCGCCATTGCTCTTCATCTTAGCCATCAACCCCTTAAGCAATCTAATAAATAATTTACAAAATGGATACAGGGTAAATCCACGAAGTGAGAAATGCGCCAAAATAATTTCGCATTTATTTTATATGGATGATCTGAAGTTATATGCTCCAAACAGGCAAGAAATCACCAAACAAATTGAAGTCGTAAAGAAGTTTTCCAAAGACATATGTATGGAATTTGGATTGGAAAAGTGTGCATTCCTCACGCTTAAGAAGGGAAGGAGAATAGAAAGTGAAAACATCACAATAGAAGAGATCACAATCAGGCAATTAGAACAGGAAAAAACTTATTAAATATTTAGGAGTAGAAGAATCAGAAAAGGTTGAGCATAAATTAATGAAGGAGAAACTTGGAAAGGAATATTTAAAGAGAACAAAAGCAATATTGAGATCAGAGTTAAATGCAAGAAATAAAATAGAAGCTATTAAAACATTAGCCATACCTGTAATCCTTTATAGTAGTGGCATCATAGACTGGTTTCAAGAAGATCTAAACAATTAGACATTGCCACAAGGAAAATGCTGAATGCCCATAAAATGATATATAGAGGACAAATACTATCAAGAATGTATACTGAACGAAAAGAAGGAGGCATGGGGTTGGTTGAAATTGACTACATATATAAAAGAGAAATAATTAGATTAGGACAATACTTAGAAAATACAGAAAATAAATATCTTCAGTTGGTATATGATCATGAAAGAGCAAAACCAGCTATAAGTTCATTAATTAAAAAGAAAGATGATTACTTGAATATGTACCAAATAAACGTAGAACGAAGTGAAAGGTGGGAAGAAAAAACACAGAAAGAAAAGATCAGAATTGTTAAAGATAAATTTGAAGAAAAAAGAAAGGCAAAGCATATAAATCAATGGAAACAACAAGTAATAGCAAAAGAATATAAGGAATTAATTGACGAAGTTTACATAGATAAGGAAAAATCAGTGGAGATATTCTGTAAAGGAGGATTACAAGCAGAGGAAGAGAGAATGATAAGAGCAGCACAAGACGGATTAGTAAGAACGAGGTGGCGTAGAAAACATATAGAAAGAGAAGATATTTCCGATGCATGCAGAATATGCCAAGTATGCCCAGAAACAGTGCCTCACATTTTATCTGCATGTGAAATCCTATTAAACAGAGGTACATATACTGATAGACACGACACTATATGCAAAATAATTCATTTCAAACTGTGCAGAAAATACAACATAACAACAGAAGCCCAAAATTACTGGAAACATAACCCTCCTGAAATAGTAGAAAACAACCAGGCTCTGATCTTGTATGACTGCCCGATTCCAACAGACATCAGAGTAGCCCACAATAGACCTGACATAGTGATCAAAGACAAAACGGAACGAAAATGCTACATAATAGAGGTGGGAGTGCCGTTCGATAACAACTTGGCGGCATATGAAAGAGAGAAGGAAATAAAATACATTCGATTAAAACAAGAAATAAGAAGAATGTGGGATATTGATAATATCTCAATAATCCCAATAGTGGTGGGAGCGATGGGCGTGATCAAAAAGAGCCTAATTGAACAACAAAATAGATTACCAGTGTCGATCACCTCGCTTGAATTAACCAAGATGGTAGTAAAAAAAAGCATCTCAATATTGAGATTGGTCCTAGGAGGTGGTTAAGGAGTGAAATGGGAAAATAAAACTACAAACAAATGACTCCCTACAGTCAAGGTTTGACTGCGGAGCATTTATAGCAAAACCCTTCAAGGAAGGAATATATATATATATATATATATATATATATATATATATATATATATATATATATATATATATATATATATATATATATATATATATATATATATATATATATATATATATATATATATTATATTTAAGCTTTTTGTTTAATACATTTTGAAACTATCTATATATAGTAAATTTGCTAAGATAAATGGTTGTTTTATATTTCTTTAAAAAAAAAAAAAAATCATTTTGGTAAAATAGGAAATGTTTTCATGGACATTTGAGCAAGATTATTTTGAAGTTCATTTATTTTTCGAGATTTCTCTTTCAAACTTTCCAATGCACTACTGAAATTCCTTACGCTCCACATTCTGTAAAATATATATATATATATATATATATATATATATATATATATATATATATATATATATATATATATATATATATATAGAGAGAGAGAGAGAGAGAGAGAGAGAGAGAGAGAGAGAGAGCGACGAGCTTCTTTAGCTTCTTTAAATGGGGAATTATTTTGTTCCTATAAAACACTATTAAATCGGGAGAAAATGAAAAAAAATATTGATATTGTAAAACGCAAAATTTATTACTAAATGATAAAAGTTGCTTACCTGCATTGATCTGAATCATAAAGTTCTGACTCCAACATAGAATTTTTCAATCAGTTAATTGAGAAATGAAATATAAATTGGAAAACAGAGTACAAATAAATGACCAATTATATGATGAAAGCTGCAGAATGTTTCCCCCATGATACAATAAGAAACAGAGTTTCGACCCAGCTTCAGCACAACAACGAATTTTTTTCATTCCTCATTAAAAGCTGATATAATGATTAAGTAAATAGTAGCAGTTTGGATAATCCTCTATTTTTGAAAAATAATCTCATTTCTGTATAACATCTTTTTGGTCATTTTTGTGCTTTACGAAGGATCCAATCTCAAAAAAAGTTTTTTATTATTTGACCTATTTTCCCGAAATTTACAATGTATCTGCATTTTTTAAATCTAAGAACTTTGGATTTCTGAAGTTTTTCTAAGTCTATAAGGGTTTGATAGTTGTTTGGGGTCAAACTTCAAAAAGAGAATGAATAGAAGTGGCAAACTAGTATTCGAAATTACCAAAAATTTACCTGTGTACTCTCAGCCCCAATTTCTACAACTTTAATGTTGGATTTTTTTGATATCTGCTTTAGAAAAGGAATGTTAAGCAGTCTGATTTTTTTTTTGTTTGAAAAAAAAAAAAAATTAAAATAATAATAATAATAATAATAATAATAATAATAATAATAATAATAATAATAATAATAATAATAATGGGAAAAAACATACCCTTCTGGATGAAAAATTTAAAAAAATGAAAAACTGTACATTAAAAGTTTTTATTTTTGTCAGGTATTTAGAGGAGGGATTTTTTTAATTTTCTTTAACTTTTTTTAATTCATTATTAAAACCTATTTGTTTGGTTCGAGATACAGCCTCTCAAACTTTGGAAATTTTGAAATTTCTTCTAAAATTGGCCATATTTGAGAGACTATATCTCGAAAAGAACAAATAACATTGAATAAAGTATTTAAATACATTTATAGCACTGTCTCTCCTCTATACACCCACCAAAAATCAGAAAACTTTTAATGTACAGTTTAAAATTTTTTTTTTGAAGTGTGAATTTTCCAAAATTGGGGAAAAAAAATTTCGACACCTGGTCAAGTAAGAGCATAAAACATTATTTATGTAAAGCAGAGAACAAACCTCTGTCAGAAGCTTTTGTAGGCAATAGATTTTGGAATATACATTCCAAATTTCAGACTATAATAAAATTTGACTTGCCCTACCGTTGATTTAAACATACCTTAAATTTTCAAAAAAAACTTTTAAACGGTTATTCCTTCGTAAAAACGTTATTAATGGTTTGTTTTCATCGGGAAAAAAGCTATCGATACTGAAATTTTCAAGAGAATCGGATGAAATTTTTTAAAAAATTGGATTCTTCCCTTAAACTGCAGCGAAACAATAATAAAACTTGTTAATAACATAGACTCGAACTATTTCATTCTGTTTTCTCAAGATTTTCCCTGAAGGAGGAAAGCCTTCTTATCTTCCCGCAAGTGTCTTTATTTTCAAACTTATTTATTTCGGTTATTGCATGTTAAAATAATTAAAAATTTTGAGACCGATGGAAGGACATGGTGAAATCCTGGCGAAAAAGCCTCGATATGAGCTCGTTCGCATAAAAATTACTCATTTACAGTATTGGTATTTTGAAGTAATTTATTTGAGGATAACTCAACGGTAAATTCTCGAGAACGTTGTTCACAGTCGCAACTTGCGATGGTTCGAATCCGGAGGAGGAAAACTACTTTATTTTCAAACTTATTTATTGCGGTTATTGTAATGTTAAAATAATTTGTATATACATACATTCATATATATATATATATATATATATATATATATATATATATATATATATATATATATATATATATATATATATATATATATATATATATATATATATATATATATATATATATATATATATATATATATATATGACCTTTTCTGAGAGTAACTGTAAGTTCTTCCACTAGCATCTGATGTTTGATTGGCTTCTATTTTGGAGTAATTTTCAATCTCTTCTGAAAGTAATTCGATTTGTCTTTGATATTCCTTGATTTTTTTAATCGAGGATTTTAATTTGATCGATTTTTCTCTTATTCTTTCTTCAATAAGGTTAACCTCTTTATTCTGAATCTAGTATGTATATATATATATATATATATATATATATATATATATATATATATATATATATATATATATATATATATATATATATATATATATATATATATATATATATATATATAAATACCCCTGGAAATTAAAACATAAATTTAAAAAAGAGCGAGACTTTCGAAGGAGCAACCCCTTCCTCTTTCAGGCTCATTAAACTTAAGCCTGAAAGAGGAAGGAAGGTTGCTCCTTCGAAAGTCTAGCTCTTTTTTAAATTTGTGTTTTAATTTCCTGGGGTTTCAATTATATAAAACAAAACACGGTTATAGTGTTCATTCTGTCTATATATATATATATATATATATATATATATATATATATATATATATATATATATATATATATATATATATATATATATATATATATATATATATATATATATATATATATAAAGTTCTCAAATATTATTATATTGAAAGTACTTCACAGTACTCTCGAACCAGCCAAATTTGAAAAATTAGAAATTATATAAAACATAAAATAATTTGCAATTGACATTTTGAGGAATTAAGTATGACTAAAGCTATATTTCTCAAGAAGTTTCCCATTTGAGATGCTCGGGATCTCCATTCTTTTTGTGAGTTTCCATTTTCTTGGTAAGATTTAAGGAATTCGAATGTTTGCCATTCCACATAACATATCCTCCCACCATTTATGTCAAATCTGGAAATGTTTTGCTGGAAAACGTCATGTAGAATAAGACGTTGAGAATTTATCATTTTACCATATTTATCAGAAAAGTTATTTGCACGTTTATTTTTTTATGTAAATAAATTGTAGCTCATTTTTTTATATTAACTTCTTTCTGATATTTTACTCTTTCATTAGACTTTACAGTTTTTGAGAAAGTTTTAAAGAAATCTCGTTATCCTTTTTAAAGATATAAGCAATCTTTTATGTAAAGTTCCTGGAAACTTGCATCTCATTTGTAACAAAGAGTTTTGGTGAAATATGGTACAAAAAAAATTTAGAATTTAAATTTAGAAAATTCGTATCACAGATAAATATGTACCATTTATATTCCCAAATACTGACATCATTTTTGAACTCTAATTTTTTTCTGACTGTTTATCAAAAATATTTTTCAAAATCTCTTTCCTGTGTTTTCTTGGAATCTCACAAATGTGATATTTACATTAATTTATCATTTACGACTGAAATTTGTAAATTAAAAAAAAATGGAATTAGAAATATAATCCTGTGGCAAATTTACACTTAAAACAATATATTACAATATAATATTTTCAATAAAGTCGGGGTTGATTTTAATGGTTGGTCCATCAAACTATTCCCTTTTTGAGAATTTAAATTTTAACTTTGATGAAAAGCTAGAGATCTGACCAAGAAATGGACACTGAAATTTTGAAGTCCGCAGGCAAAAAACATACTAAGTTCATTTTTATTATTTTTCTGATTTCGACGCCATCAGGTGGCTAAACGGGAGTAGTTTAATATAGCCCTAATTGAAATAAGGAACAACTTGCCAAGTTCAAAGAAATAAACCTTTAAAAATGAATGTATAAGTAAATAACAAAATAAGTTCAATAGGCAAATAACAAAACAAGTTCAAGAATAAAATTGTTCGGCTATGTAACAGAAATGTAACTTCCAATGTTATTTCCTCGTACATGGTTAGTTCCAGAAAAAATAGCTCCTTACTTTAAAAAGCCGGAAAATGCAGTTTATCGTGTTTTACTTTGCGGTTTTGATTGTAAAATTATATCAAACTAATTTTATTCAAAGCATTTGAAAGACTGATTTTAAATTTTAAATTTATAATAATAAAAAATACAAGATTGTGACAAGAAATTATAGTAATTGGAAAGAAATTTTTCCACAAATGAACAGTCTTATTCAGAAATGGGATTACTCCTACACTATAAGCTGTCTTTCGGTGATGAAAATTAGGCTTAACGATACATATTTTTATTGTCAACACGCTGTTAAATGTAAATTCTGGTTAACAGTTAAAATAACTTTGGAATTTATGTATTTACAATCTGTACTGTAATCAGGTTCAGTTCTCGAAACATTAAATAATATAATGAATTTTTTCGTTTGCATATTTGCATACGTTTAAAAATCAGTTTTCCTTGAAAATTTTTATATATGCAATTAGTTTTTGTCCATCACATTTAGTTTTTTAATAATTCAGTAATATTTGACACAAGGCCTCATATTTTTAAGGAAAAACATAATTCCAAAGTAGAATAAATATTATAATTAAAGGTCAATAAATATTGTAATAAATTTTGTCAGACTATAATAAAAAGGAAACTAACAAGAAGACTAGCAGTCGACATTTCAGCATTTTCAGATGTTCAGTAGTTTGGGTTTGAAAGAACTTTGCAACAGAAATTGCTGTAGGATGTCAACAATCATGCATGAAGACCTTAAAATACTCACAATGATCTGGAAAAGGATTTGAACCTATTTAAATACGCTGCCACAGTTCTTGCAGGTTCAGACAGAAATCGATATTCCTTTCTCTTGGTATTGTCACTGAGACCAAGAGATACTTGCTTACTATTTATGATGTTTTAAAGTAAAATTTTAGAAATGATGTACTATTCTGAAATTGAGAAAGTCTTTCTGAGTGGACGCTCTTTTCCACGACGTAAATGAATTGGCCTCCATTCCAGAAGTTCATCCAGTTCGACAAAACAAGGAATGGGAAATAGTAAAGAAACTGTTCTTTAATGTGATGGATGAAAATTACACTTGGTATATATGTGAAGATTTCAAAGTTTTAATCATATTTGAAGGTCAGACAAATAACGGATAAATACAACTGTCTTTTTCATTTTTTCCAATACAAGTATGTGATTGGAACAGCAGAACAAACTACATGTACTGGTTGGTAAGAACTTGGCAATAAAGGAAAAATCTTTTACCTAGAAATTAGGAAATTCATGAAAGGTACACAGTTTGAAATAACTATGCAGAAATATAGAAATAAGATTAGATCATTTATAACTTAGATGAAGAGAACAATTTGTGGAACAAAAAAGATTCCAATTTACCAATTCGTAGTTGAGACCATGTTGCAAACTTTAGAAACTCGAATGCGATATGTATGTTATGGTATATTCTTTGTAATAAGATTTAAAGTGATTAAGTACAAACCAAGAAGACATAGCTGAGGAGCACGGTGAAAAGTTTCATCAGCTTATCAAAGAGATGAAGCAGATGTACCAAAGAAGGTGGAATGAGATTGATACTGAAGCACATAGTGAGAAGGATTGCAAGCATGTAAAAAAATGGTGGCTACAGTCAACTCAAAAATTGGACAAGTTGAAGTTAAGAAAGTTTGAAACTAGATGCGTACATCAACATTTTAGTGTGATTTTCGCTTTTCGTTCCCATTTATAACATTTACAACAATTTACAACAAATTATATAAAAAACTTTCATGTACTAATACTTCTACTTAAAATTTTATCATTCCTTTAAACAAATTTTGAAGGGATAGATTTTTTAAAACCGTCTCCAATAAAATCAGGCAAACGACAGGACGCAATCCTAATTTACTCTATTTCAAGAATTGTCTTTCCATTTCTATGTTAGCTTAATTATATAATTTTGGAGAAAATATAATTATTATTTCCACAAATTGTAAAATAATCAACTGCATTAGAGAATAACTTCAAGGAATGATTAAAATATTAGCCTGAAAAAGGATAGCAGTCATGAAACTCTAAAAAGGGGAAAAACAGATTTAAATGAATTACTCTAACATACTTGCAAGAGTCGATTTTCATTATGAGCAGGATCAGGAGATTCTTCTGTCCTTTTCAATGTGTTCGTTGACTTCGAAGTAAGCATATCTCTTCCTACCTATATATATATATATATATATATATATATATATATATATATATATATATATATATATATATATATATATATATATATATATATATATATATATATATTATATATATATATATATATATATATATATATATATATATATATATATATATATATATATATATATATATATATATATATATATATATATATACAATTAAACTATGAAGTTTTCAACACAATTAAAATATTGAAACTATTTATTTGCATTGTAACTAATAACTAATGCACATTCACAACAAATACATAGAGATACGCCGAAGTTTGAGTTTCGGTTTCGACATGCCGAATACTTCGGGAAACTTCGGAGTTTCGTCGGAAATCGAATCTTTATAAACAATCTGAGGATGTCAGTTAATTATATATTGATTGATTCATTTTAAATGTCTTAATTTCTTATTTATCAAAAATATAATATAAAATTAAATTATTACTTTGAATTTGCCTCAAATGAACTTAAATTAAATATTTATAGAAAAAAAAAATTAAAAAAAAGTTTACTAATAAGTAGGCGAGAATTGCTAAATATGCCAAACCCAAATAACTAAGTATTACTGGAACTGTAAAAATACTTTTCATGTATTCATATCAAAATTGTTGCAGTGGAGTTTAGTTCCTAACTTTGATTTGGCTCTACTTTACCTTTGATTGTTTTCTATATTCAAGTCAAATTGCGATATGTTCCGATATACAGAGTTTACAAGTGTTCAAAGGAAGCTAAGAAAATAAACAAAGGGGGTGTGATCCAAACTTTATACAATAATTATTTAATAATTTATTAAGTTTTAAACAAAAAAAAATAAAAAAATAGAAAGATAAAGTTTTAATATATTAAGTATTCAGTCTTTTTGTGCTCTTTACTCGACATTTTTTTCCTTCCTAACTCTCTGAAAGAAATTTATTTCTTCAGTCTAGATTCTAGACAGAGAAACTCCTGTGGATTTTGTTTTTCCTCGAAATTCTGTTTTTCTTGTCCATCTTCTTAAATCAGTTTTCTTCTCCTTACTTATGAGTTTCTGTATCTAATTTGTCTTCATTTCCATGCTTTCTCTCCAAATGCCGAACCCTGACCTAAGCACATCTTCTGGCACTTTAGTCTGGCTGACTGGAAGGCCTTGCGTTGCTTCTGCGATAAATATCCCTGGAGGGACTGCTTTGTCTCTGAAGACACGTCAGTCTCTGCTGATAAGGTGGGGGCTGTAATAGTTGATGTGATAAGCAGGTTCATTCCTTCTTCATTTAAATCTATCTCTCCTCAAAATTCATGGTTCGATCGCATCTGTTCTCGTGTTATTCAGGCTACAGATATCTTGTATCGAGTGTGGAAAAACTCCTTCTACTATCATTCTTGCTAATTTTCATTCAGCTCGACGAGCAAAGCAGATTTTCACAAAACGAAAGTGTGCTGAGCTTTTAAACTCTCCTACTGATAAATCTTTCTGGCCTCATGCCAAAAACATCTCTAACAACTTCAATAAATCTTCCTTTATTCCTGTTATTCGCACTGACAGTTCTGTTGATAACACTCCAATTGAAAAGGCTAATCTCTTCGGCCTCCTATTCTCCTCTAATTCAACTCTGGACGACTCCGTCGTAAGGAAGGCAAGCGGCCCGGATGACATTCCCTAGTTTTAAGATAGTGTGCTTCTGAGCTGACTTCGTCCCTCGTTCAACTCTACTCTCTATACCTCAATACTAATACTTTCCTTCAGTGTTGGAAGCACGCATTAGTCTAGCCTATTCCGAAGAAAGGTAGCCGCTCTGATCCTTCCAACCATCGCCTTGTAGTATCTTGTCTAAGATCTTTGAAACCCTTCTCAACTTTCACTTCTTGGATCATCTGGAATCTCATTCCCTTCTTTCTGATCATCTGTGTGGCATTCGACGTTCGAGGTCTACTGGTGATATACTTTCCAATCTCACAGATTTATGGTCTTCTGCCCTTAGTGACCATGGGAAGACTTTTGTGGTGGCACTTGACATATCAAAGGCATTTGACCGGGTATTGCATGCATCACTGCTAGGCGAGTGCTCTGCCGCTGAACTAACGAAGCGTATATATATATATATATATATATATATATATATATATATATATATATAATATATATATATATATATATATATATATTATATATATATGTTAGAGATGGACCGAATATTTGAATTCGTATTCGAGAATATTCCCATATTTTTATTATTTGTATTCGAATTCAAAATATTTATCCGAATACAAAATGAATATTTTATATTTATATTAACGCTCAAACTCTTAGCGAAAAGAGAAAAAAAGTTATTGTTCTTCAAATATAGCTTACCAATTTTATGATTTGAATATTGAAGCTCTAAAAATTGTTTTCCAAAAGGAGGTGGTTGGGAAAAGAGGTTGGTGGGATGCAATTTAAGAGTGGATTCACGTCCCACAATCTGAAAACGCAGTTAATTATACTGCCAAATTCTTATAAGAAATAATGTTGGTGCACTTTAGGATAGTTAACTTAAAGACATTTAATGGTTGTGCTGAATATGGAATAAGAAGAATGGGTTTCATAGTATTCGAATTCATATTCGCGAATATAAAAAAATATTCGTTCCATCTCTATATATTATATATATATATATATATATATATATATATATATATATATATATATATATATATATATATATATATATATATATATATATATATATATATATATATATATATATATATATATATATATATATATATATATATATATATATATATATATATATATATATATATATATATATATATATATATATATATAATATATAATATATATATATATATATATATATATATATATATATATATATATATATATATATATATATTATATATATATATATTATATATATATATATATATATATATATATATCTAATTATATAATTGTTTTGATCAAAATAACTTCAATAAAATTATTGTAAAAATGGGTCATTTGAGAAAGTATGAGAGTCAAAGAACAATTCATTAGCTTAATACTAAGAAGGCTTATGGTCCCGATGGTATTCCTTCTTTGGTTCTCAAAATATTTCGTTCCGAGCTTGCTCCCTGGCTTGGTAAACTATTTCGTCTATGTCTTTCTACTTCAACCATCACTTCTTGCTAGAAACGTGAGCTCATTCAGTTTGTGCTGAAGGAGGGGGACCCTTCTCAACCCTCTAACTACAGTCCCATTTGTTTAACCTTCGTTCTCTCTGAAGTTTTCGAATCTATCCTTAAAAGGAAGATTTGGAACCATATCAATTTTTCTAATCTTATCTCTGATCGCTTGTGGCTCTCATAAGAAACGCTCTACTAGTGATCCTCTTTCCTTTTTCTCTGATTCTTGGTTCTCCGCTCTTCGGCATTTTGCTGTTGCGCTGGACATATCGAAAGCCTTTGATAGAGTCTCGCACAAAGCTTTGATTTCTAAACTTCCCTCTTTCGTTATCTATCCTATTCTCTGTGGAATTCTCTCTGATTTCCTTTCTGGTCGTTCTGTAGCAGCTGTTGTAAACGACCACAGTTCATCCAATAAATCTATTAATAGTGGTGTTCCTCAAGAATCTGTCCTATCCCCAACACTATTTCTTCTTTTTATTAATGACCTTCTCTCTATTACTTAATCTCCTATCCACTCCTATACTGTTGACTCTACCCTTCATTACTCTTTTCATTTTGAAAGGTGCCCCTCCCAACAACAGTTAATAGACGCAAGAAGGGTGGCCATTGGGCAACTAACCTCTGATCTATCTCGCATTTCAAACTGGGGTAGAGAAAACATGGCTGTTTTCAATGCCTCAAAAACTCAATTTCTCCATCTCTCTACTCGACACAATCTTCAACGCAATTATGAGATCTTCTTCGAAAACACACAACTCAAAACTTCATCTTCTCTTAATATTCTTGGTGTTTGTTTTTCTCGCGATCTTTCTTGGAAAGACCTCATTATTTCTCTTTCTAAACAAACTTCTAAGAGGTTGGGTGTTCTGAGGCTCCTACAGCATTCTTCACTCCACCCCAGTTGCTTGCTCTGTATAGGGGTATTGTTCGCCCCTGTATTGAATACGCCTCACACATCTGGAGTGGTTACACTCATACAACTCTCCTAGGAAATTTGGAGTCTAGGGCTTTCTGTCCGTCGAATTGTTAGTCACTTTCTCTACACTATCGCTATTACAACGGACACTGCTCTTCAGAACTCTCTCGTCGCATAAATCCTCCATTGAGAAGGGCTTGTGCGACTCGTCTTTCTACACAGTCTCACCCTTTCACTGTCCAACTCTCTGACCCCAGACTTAACCGCTATGCTCAATCTTACATGTACTCTACTGGTAAAGTCTGGAACACACTTCCTTCATCTACTTTCCCAACTTTCTATGACTTACACACATTCAAACGCCGTGTATCAGGTCATGTCGGCCTTTAATTTGACCAGGTTCCCAACTTTCCCCCTAACTCTGACGGAATTTTTGTAGGCCTCTGGCCTTTGCCCACCAGAGATGAAATAAGAAATAAAAGTAATATGTATACCTATATATATATATATATATATATATATATATATATATATATATATATATATATATATATATATATATATTATATATATATATATATATATATATATATATTATATAATACCTTGATGTTATTAAGCTGTGAACGTCTTTCTTCGTCTAATTTAACATGCATGGTGAGAGTGTCTCTTTCCTTCAAAAGTTTCGTAAAATTTAAATAGACTTTATCATGATCTGAATTGGTGGTCCTAATACCTCTATTTTCTCCTTAATTTCCTTACTATTCCTTAATTTCACTATTAATATATAATATATATATATATATATATATATATATATATATATATATATATATATATATATATATATATATATATATATATATATATATATATATATATATATATATATATATATATATATATATATATATATATATATATAGGGCTATATGAAAAATAAAATGCTCATCTTAACTTATTGCTTTTTCGAGACACAGACAACTTAAGAATCTCTCTCTAACGACCTTTATCCATCTAAATTCAACCAACTCCATAATTTCTATTTTAATTAAGAATAAAGTTGGTGACCATACTAATATTAGTACTCTTCCACCATGGCTTGTACTCCAGAATTTCTAACTTCTATGTTCTTTGATTTAAAATTCGTTTTTACTACTACAATAACCTTGTTTTGTTTTTTTTGTTTTTTTACTTTTGTAAATTTTATTTCATCTCACGAAATTCTTTAATCTTCTCTACCAAACAATGAGATCCAATAATTAGAAAATTTTAAAGTACATCACAGTAATCAATTGACCTCCATTAATTCTGATTGAGCTGAAAAGGAGTTCGAATCTATAACCGTTCTTAACTTTCTGGAACAACTGATAAGGAAACTATTTAATATTCTGGATCACCCTAGCCAAACTTTAGAAATCTTGATCACTTCTTTATCTCTAGACTTCCTTTCTTTAAATACACCATTTTATATCATATTCGTAACACTGAAGACAAATGTTTAATAAATTATAATGACTGATCTCCAGCAGCTCCACTTTATCTAAAAGTAACTTCTTCAAATTTAGTTTAATTAATTGAAGGGTTTTGAGTAGCTTCCATGGTAACTCTCCTTGGAATGATTTATAACTTTGAGCAAAATACTCACAATATTCTGTAATCCGTGAGCTAAACTAAAGGTTGATATTTACGACTGAAGTTTGTCATCAATCTACTACGTTTCTAGTCATCTTAACAGCACAAAGTCTTTCACTCCTATCAACATGTGAGGAGAGATCCAATTCACTGAATATGCATTGCACGTGAAAAAAAAATTAAAACTAAAAAAAAAATCAAAATTAATTACAAAATTTTTGAATAACAAACAAAAAAAAAATCAAAATTAATTACAAAATTTTTGAATAACAAGCAAATATTTACTTTTCTGAATAATATACAAATATATTAATTAAATATAGAAATAATATACTATATAGTTGTTTAATATATATATATATATATATATATATATATATATATATATATATATATATATATATATATATATATATATATATATATATATATATATATATATATATATATATATATATTACCTGACAGTCTTCACAAATTTGAGTTAATTCATCACTTGATAATATACGAATGTTTGGGGTTTCTGAAAGCCAGAACTTATATCATCAAATCTAAACTAAATTGACGTGTTGGTAAAAGCAGAATTTTTTCTTCAATGGAGTTTAACATTTGTACATCATTTTCTTCTCTTTTCTCGTCATACTGATAAAATAAAAGTTCACTTTTATTTTTCTTTCTTGATAAGATAATCAATATATATATATATATATATATATATATATATATATATATATATATATATATATATATATATATATATATATATATATATATATATATATATATATATATATATATATATATAGGGACAGGAGGCACAAGGCACAAACTCGTGAGTTGTGCCCCTTGTCCCTTTATATATGCATGACCTTAGTATATTCCCTTTTTCACTTTGTTTTTTCTTTATTTGCACCTTGATGAGAGAAACTAAACATAAGTTAGATATATCGTGCTTTCATTTTTAATCTTAGTTCTTATTATTTCGTTTTTAATATATTGTTAATCACGTCCCATTTTTTTTTTGCTTTCTATTGTTTTATCATAGTGGTTTAAAAATAAAATTAAAAAAAATTTACCAAATATATAATATAATATATATATATATATATATATATTATATATATATATATAATATATATATATATATATATATATTATATATATATATATATATATATATATATATATATATATATATATATATATATATATATATATACTCTTCGACATTTCGGTGAATTTTTTGCTATCACGCTGGACATATCGAAAGCTTTCGATAGAGTTTGGCATAAAGCTTTGATTTCCAAACTTCCCTTTTACAGAATTTATCGTTATCTCTGTGACCTTCTCCCTGATCTCCTTTCTGGTTATTCTATAGCAACTCTTATAGACTGCCACCGTTCATCCTTTAAATCTATTAATTGCGGTGTTTCTCAAGGATCTGTCCCATCAAAACTCTTTTCCTACTTTCATTAAAACTTTTTCTCTGGGGTTTCTTTTTTTCGTGATCTTTCTTGGAAATATCACATTACTTCGCTTGCTAAGCAAGCTCCTAAGAGGTCAGGTTTCTGAAGCGACTTCAGAATTTTTTCACTCCACCCCAGTTGCTTGCTCTTTACGGGTGTTGTTCGCCCCTGTATGGAGTACGCATTACACATCTGGGGTAGTTCCACTCTTAAAGCTCTTCTTGAAATGGTGGAGTTTAGGGATTTTCGTCTTGTCAACTTTTCCGCTCTCACTAATTCTCTCAGATCTCTTTCTGCTCGTCGAATTGTTGCACGACTCTTTTCTATACTATTACTATTACAATGGACACTGCTCTTCTGAACTCTTCCGTAGCATACCTCCTCCATTGAGAAGAGCTCTTGTGACACGCTTTCCACACAATCTGATCCTTTCACTGTCTGAGTTCAGACTTTAAAACTAT